>CAUYRH010057208.1:0-13199 GCA_963574655.1 Perodicticus potto
TGTACAGAGCAGCGTCCCTTTGGTTTGGCCCAGAGGGGTGAACAATTACAAGGGGGTGGGAGGGCCTGGCTGATCCTGGCTCCTTCCTCCAGGATGTGGGGAAAATGGCAAAGGTCAACTAGCTACTTCCCCAGGGAATAGAGGTGTGAGTGCACTCACTAGAGGGCAGGGCGCTGCTGGTTCCTGGGGGACTGGGTGGGAAGGGTGATGGGGGATAGACACAAAGGTCTGAGACTCCAGCCCCCTCTTCTTGGGGCCACCCAAGGGGAAGAACCCCCAGTGTCCTGCCACAACCTGCCTTGTATAAACATGTACATTTTTTCATAACATTTTGAACAAGGTTTATATTGACTCAAGTTTAAAAAAAAAAGTTACTATACAGAGTGGCGCCTGTGGCTCAGTGAGCAGGGCGCCGGCTCCATATACCAAAGGTGGCGGGTTCAAACCTGGCCTTGGCTGAACTGCAAAACAGAAAAATAGCTGGGCGTTGTGGCAGGTGCCTGTATACCCAGCTACTCGGGAGGCTGAAGCAAGAGAATCGCCTAAGCCCAGGAGTTGGAGGTTGCTGTGAGCTGTGTGATGCCACGGCACTCTACTGAGGGCAATAAAGTGAGACTCTGTCTCTACAAAAAAAAACAAAAAAAAAAATTGTTAAAAAAGTTACCATACAAACAGGTAACCACAGTCCCATAAGCAACAATAATAAATCCTAGGGAGGGAAAGAATCTGATTTCCAGATATAAAAATCAAATGTCCACTTTTAAATTAATGGCATGCAAAGAAACAAGAAAGAACAGCTCAGGCACGAGAAAAAAAGAAATTAACAGAAACTATCTCTGAGAAAGCAGGCACTGGACTTAGACAAAGACTATATCAATTGTCCTAAATATTCTCAAAAAGCTAAAGGAGGCTGGGTGTGGTGGTTCACATCTGTAATCCTACCTCTGGGAGGCTAAGGCAGTAGAATTGCTTGAGCTCAGGAGTTCAAGACCAGCCTGAGCAAGAGCAAGACCCCATTTTTATTTTCTATTAAAAATAGAAAAATTAGCCAGGCATTGTGGGCACCTATAGTCCCAGCTACTCAGGAGGCTAAGGCAAGAGGATTGTGTGAACCCTAGAGTCTGAGGCTGCTGCAAGCTAGACTGATGCCACAGCATTCTAGCCTGGGCAACAGAGTAAGACTCTGTCTCAAAACAAACAAACAAACAAACAAACTACTAAAGGAAACCACAGACAAAGAACTAAAGAGAAGCAAGAGAACAATGTTGAATATTAATGAATAAGAAAAATTATTAAAAGGAATCAAATAAAAATTCTGGAGTTGAAAAGCACAGTAACTTTAATTATCTATCTATTTATTTTTTGAGACAGAGTCTCATTCTGTGTCCTGGGTAGAATGCCATGGTGTCATTATAGCTCATAGCAACTTCAAACTGTTGGCTCAAGAAATGCTCTTATCTCACCTACCACAATGCTCAGCTACTTTTTCTTTTTTTTTTGAGACAGAGTCTTACTGTCACCCTGGGTAGAGTGTCGTGGTATAATAGTTCATAGCAACCTCAAACTCTTGAGCTTGAGCAATCCTCTTGCCTTAGCCTCCTGCATAGCTGGGACTACATGTAAGTAGCTGGGACTACAGGTGTTTGTCACCATGCCTGACTAGTTTTTCTATTTTTTATTAGAGACAGAGTCTTGCTCTTGCTCAGGCTAGTCTTGAACTTCTGAGCTCAAGCAATCCACCCTCCTTGGCCTCCTAGAGTGCTAGGATATAGGTGTGAGCCACTGCACCCAGCCTTTTTCATTTTTTAAATTAAAAAATTCACTAGAGAATTTCAACAACAGGCAGAACAATCAGTGAATTTAAAGATAGTTCAATTGAGATTATTCAGCATCAGAAGCAAAAAAGAAAAAATAATGGGAAAAAAAACCAGAATAGAACCTGAGAAAACTGTGAGACAGAATCAAGCAACTCAATATATGCATTATAAGAATCTTAGGCAAAGAGGAGAAAGGGGCAAAAAGACTATTTGAATAAATAATAGCATAAAACTCAAGAAATTTGATGAAAGACATGAATCTACACATCCAAGAAGCTCAATAAACTCCACAGGATAAACTCAAAGAAATCCACACCAAATATATTAAACTAATGAAAGACAAAAACATTGGCTTAGCACCCACAGCTCAGTGGTTAGGGCACTGGCCACATACACCAAGGCTGGCAGGCATGAACCTGACCCAGGCCTGCTAAACAACGACAACTACAACAACAAAATAGCTGGGCACCTGTAGTCCCAGTTACTTGGGAGGCTGAAGCAAGAGAATCACGTAGGCCCAAAGTTTGAGGTTGCTGTGAGCTGTGATGCCACAGCACTCTACCAACATAATGAGACTCTGTCTTAAGAAAAAAAAAAAAAAAAGACAAAAATAAAGCCTCTTAAAAGCTTCAGGAGAGATTACAGACAAAGTATTATCATACAGTAATACCCAATGTTTCATCAGAACCTATGAAGACCAGAAAGCAGTAGGATGACATATTTAAAAGTACTGAAAGAAAAGAAGAAATCTTGTCAATTAAGAATTCTATATGCAGCAAAATTATTTTTCAAGGATGAAGGAGAAATTAAGATATTCTCACTTAAACAAAAGCAGAGATAATTTGTTACAAACAGACATGTTTGATATAAAATGCTAAAGGGAATCCTTCAAGCTGAAAGAAAAGGATACTATCCATAACTCAAAACCATACAAAGAAAAACTAAAGAACACTAGTAAAAGTAATTGGGTCAGGAGTAGTGTCATGGCTGTTGTACTCCCAGCACTTTGGGAAACCAAGTTAAGAGGACTGCTTGAGCCCAAGAATTTGAGACTAGCCTGGGCAACACATCATCTGAGACCTCATCTCTACAAAAAATTAGCCCATGTGGTGGTACATGCCTATAGTCCCAGTTACCTGGCAGGCTGAGGCAGGAGGAACATTTGAGTGCAAGAGATAGAGGAATCAGTGAGCTATGATCATACCACCATACTGCAGCCTGGACAACAGAGCAAGACCTTGCCTTTTAGGAGGGAAAAAAAAAAAATACAGATTTGGGAAAAAGGAAAAAAGACCCAAAAAAAGAAGGCCAGGTACAGTGCTCATGTCTATATTCTAGCGCTCTGGGAGGCCGAGGTGGGTGGACTGCTTGAGCTCGCAAGTTTGAAACCTGCCTGAGTAAGAGTGAGACCCATCTCTATAAATAGCTGGGTGTTGTGGTGGGTGCCTATAGTCCTAGCTACTTGAGAGGCTGAGGCAAGAGGATTGCTTGAGCCTAAGAGTTTGAGGTTGCTGTGAGCTGTGATGCCATGGCACTCTACTGAGGGTGACAAAGAGAGACTCTGTCACAAGGGAAAAAAAAAAAGACCCAGAAAAGGTAGCGAATAAAGGTATCAATTTAATTCTGAATTGTACCTGTTTGTGGCAGCATCCTGAATGTTGGCGTTTTTAAGACTTAAACTATCTTCTCTCGTAACCTAGAAAATGAAATCATAGAACATTAAATTTTTGTTAAGGATACTAAAATAACAAGAAATTTACATCTTTCTGATAAAAATATAAGTATCAGTTTGCTTTAGTTCAAATGAGAGGCAATTATACCTTATGCACGGAAATAAGAGTAGCATACCTAATATAATCCTATCCCATACTTAAATTAATAATCTGAGACTCAATTTCAGTATTTGGTAAACAAATTCACACATTCTTACTAGACAGCTATCAATAATGTACCAATTTTTAAAATGTATGGTTTCATGAATTGTTAAAGCTATGTACAGGTAGATAACCAACATATCTAACATTTTCACACCCTCCCAGTATTTCCTTGAGGTTCCCCACATCTCATTACAAACCCTTGTTCAAGGTGAGTAATGATCTATTACTTACTACGGTTTCATACAATTGGAGTCTAACCTATCTGTTAAGTCTGCCTCTTTAGAGAAGCTGGATGTTTCTGAGATTCACCTATGTTATTGCAAATATCACTAATTCATTCCTTTTCATTTGTTAAGTAGCATTCCACTATATGGACATACAACAATATATGTTTACTTATTTACCTGTTGATGGACATTTGGGTTGTTTTCAGTTTTTAGTTATTACAAAAAAGCAGCTAGGACATTCCTATACTAATATGTGAGGTTTTTGATTTTTCCTGGGCAAATACCTGAGAGTACAATTGCTGGGTCAGATAATAATTATATATTTAATGCACTGCCAACTGTTTTCTGAAGTGCTTGTGTCATTTTACATTCTTATTAGCAATTCATGTGCATTCCAGGAGCTACATTATCATCAACACAGGGATGGTCAGGCTTTAATTTTAGCTATTTCAGATGGGTGTATCTTTCACAATGAAGTATGATGTTAGTTGCAGATTTTGTTCATAGATGCCTTTTATCAGGCCAAAGGACTTCCCTCATTTTCCTAGTATGCTGAGAGCTTTTATCATGAATAAGTGTTGAACTCTGTGAAATGCTTTTTCTATCTGAACTGAGACAATTTTATGTATTTTTGAATATGGTGAACTATACTGGGTTTTGAATGATGAATCAACATTTTTTCCTAAGATAAACCCTCCTTGGTCATGATGTACAATCCTAATTTATAATCAAGTATGATCTGATTACATTCTGTTAAGGGCTTTTATGCTTATGTTCAAGAAGAGTATTGGTCTATAGATCCTTTTCTTATAATTTTTTTTTCTAGTGTTAGTATTGATATAACCCTATTCTCACAACTCTATTTTCTGAAAGAGTTTATGTAAAACTGTTACTACTTCTTCCTTAAGTGTTTAGTAGATTTCAACGATGAAGCATCTAGTCCTGGATTTTTCTTCACATGGATGTTTTTATATTATCAAATCAAATTCCTTTAATTTAGAGCTATTCATGTTATTTCTCTATTGTTGAATTAAGAAAGAACCAAAAGTATAACTGAAATGTGAGATAAATGTCTTAGTTCATTCAAGCTGCTATAACAAAATAATATAAACTGGGTGGTCTATAAGCAATAAATATTTATTTCTCACAGTTTTAGAGACTAGGAATTCTAAGGTCAAGGCACTGGCAGTTTAAGTGTCTGCCAGTTTGGTGCTTACTTGATGTATCCTCACTCCTCACATGATGGAGGAAGAAAATAAGTTCTCTTGGGGTCTTTCATAAAAGCCCTAATCTCATTCACAAGGGCTGTGCCCTCATGATCTAACCACCTTCCAAAGGCCTCACTTGCTAATACCACTGCATTGGGGTTTAGGTTTCAACATACAAATTTTGGAAGAGGAAACAAACATTCAGACCACAGCAAAGATAGCAACTATTACTACTATTGGTACTATAAATATTTAGGATCAACAGTTTTTAAAGGCTCATTAGGTGCCAGACACTATTCCATATTCTTTATATTTATTATCTTTTTTCTTTTTTTTTTTTTTGAGACAGAGTCTCAAGCTGTTGCCCTGGGTAGAGTGCCTTGGCATCACAGCTCACAGCAACCTCAAACTCTTGAGCTCAGGCGATTCTCTTACATCGGCCTCCCAAGTAACTGTGACTACAGGCACCTGCCACAACACCCGGCTCTTTTTTTGTTGTTGTTGCAGTTGTTTTAGCTGGCATAGGCCGAGTTCAAACCCGCCAGCCTTGGTGTATGTGGCTGGCACCCTACCCACTGAGCTACGGGCACTGCCCTATATTTATTATGTAATTTTTTAAAAAATTTTATTCTTAAGGTATGTACTACCATTATCCTGTGTTGAACATAATTAAACTTAGGTTTAGAAATATTTGCCCCAAGTCACAAAACTAATAGGAAACAGAACAAAAAAGGTATTCTAAAACCAATACTGTCGGGCGGCGCCTGTGGCTCAAAGGAGTAGGGCGCCGGCCCCATATGCCGGAGGTGGCAGGTTCAAACCCAGCCCCGGCCAAAAACTACAAAAATAAATAAATAAATAAATAAATAAATAAATAAATAAAACCAATACTGTCATATTTTATATTTATTTTATATGTAAATATTATGTTTTATGTTTGTGTTGGTGGAAAGGAGAGATAAAACGCATGACCAATATTCCAGAAGTCCACTCAGGTCTAGTGAAGATTTGTACTTGGGGATAGGGTGGGTAAAGTACAGCTTCTCAACAAGAGGTTTTGAGATCCTAGTTGACAACCTGACTAGGTGAAGCAGGCTTCTGTCCTGGTTTTAGGATGGAGGATAAGTTTGCAAGTTAAAGAGAGCCAAAGAAAAGCTAATTTTGAGAGCATGGCACTCATAGCCCTCATGAGGACTGGTCTCTACTCATTACTTACTTCCTTGACCACAGCCCAGCCAGCTCTTCACCTGTCCCTCACTCCTGTTGCTAATAACATTTTGCCAAATTGAAGGGAGATGGGTGGGGGAAGATTGTGGATGGATAAAGAAAATTGTAGAATCACAGATATAATATTGAAAGAAACCTAAAAAAATCACAAGGTTTTCTGGCCATAAGAATGGCAAGGTTCACTCTTATAAAAATTTTGTTTTGTCTTTTTTTAGCTTCTTATACCCCAAAGCAGCTTTACTTTTATTTTTCACCCCATGACTGGCCCCTCTTAATCTAGCTTAATTAGAATTTGGAGTTGGAGAAGGCATTTCTTCATCTTGAGTGTGTTTTGATACTACACTCTAATCACCTGCTAAGCCCACATTCTTGTCTCTTTACCAGTGCTGTCTTTATTAATGGTAGGTTAGGCTGGGCACCGATAGCTCAGAGGTTAGGGCGCTGGCCACATGCCCTGGGGCTGGTGGGTTCAAACATGGCCCAAGCCTGCTAAACAAACAAACAAACAAAAACAGCTGGGTGTTGTGGTGGGTGCCTGAAGTCCCAGCTACTTGGGAGGCTGAAGCAAGAGAATCACTTAAGCCCAAGAGTTTGAGGTTGCTATGAGCTGTGATGCCATTGCACTCTACAGAAGGTGACAAAGTGAGACTCTGTCTCAATTAAAAAAAGAAAAGGGAAAGAGAAAGAGAAAGGAAAGGAAGAAAGACAGAAAGAAAGACAACTTACCTTATGTACTGCTTCTACTTGAGCCTTCAAAATGTTACTCTTAAAGTCAGGAGGAACTCTCACAGCATTCAATCCTGGACTTTCAACGGCATTATTAAGACATTTTTCAGTCAACTTTACCACTTCCTCCTAGGTATTAAAAATATATTGTAACCCCTTTGACAGAAGTTATATGGAAATAGGAAAGAAAATGATGAAAATTCATATTCAGACAACTAGAAAATATGTCTTAAGCGGCCATATCCTATTCCAGGACTATCAACTCTTACAATCATCTACCTATGGCTAGCTCCTTTAGTAGCCTCTATAGGGCCTAATCTAAAATCCAGTTGAACTTAATTAAAGCAAATGTTACACATTCTGGGTGGCATTTGTCTCAGATGGTATAGTTAGTTATTTAGTTGCTTAAAGACAATAAATTGGGCTCAATGATTTCTAGAGGTCCCTACCAATTAATATTTCATGTAAACTCTGGAGCTGTCACCAAGGAGATACTTCTGCCTGGGATTATATATAATATAGCCACCAAAAAGTCACCCTCAGATACGGATTTAGGAAAAATAATGATGCACAAATCCAGTCAATGAAGATAATTAAAACAATATTAATTAGCTATTATAAAAAACAAAAATAAGGAAGACTAAGAAATACATTTAAAAGAAATGTATATTACCTATACTGATACTTAAAATGAATTACAATCAATAATAAGAATTATCATTATTACTGTGGTTGCCATTTTAACATTGGTCTAAATAATAAACTTGAAATATTTTCTTAGCATCAGATACTCTGGGCTTTGTTCTATGTATGTAACAGGCCAGTTGTCAGGTATAGGATTACATATTGCACCATTCTTCCAGGTTTAAAAAGATTAAATTAACACGTCTATTCCAATTTGGTGTTCCCAGTGTGGTCTCTATACATCTGCCTTTGGGTAGGACCCCTAAACCTGAATTTTTAAACAAGCTTCCCAATGCAATTCTGATACACAGAAAAGTCTGAGAATCACTATTCAGAGTTTAGATTACATTTAGTTGAAAGAAGTCTTTGTATCCTTTGTCAATCATGGTTGGTTCAAATGTTTTGATTTTTTTTTTTAGAGACAATTATGTTGCATACTTAAGATTACTGATTACCATAAATATCCTAATTCTCAGAGCAACTTGCCTTTCACATAGGCAGATTATTTCTTTTTCTGCCTATATCAAAAATAAAAATAAGAATTCAATACACCGAAGTGTGATAAGGATATAAATTGTTATCATCTTTCTGGAAGTTACTTTTTCAAAAGTATCAAAGTATTCAAAATTATACCTATTGGGCAGTGCCCGCACCTCAGTGGGTAGGGCGCTGGCCACATACACCGAGGCTGACAGGTTCGAACCTGGCCTTGGCCAGCTAAAACAACAATGACAACTGCAACAACAAAAATATAGCCGGGCATTGTGGCAGACACCTGTAGTCCCAGCTACTTGGGACTACAAGGCAGGAGAATTGCTTAAGCCCAAGAGTTGGAGGCTATGAGCTGTGACGCCACGGCACTCGACCCAGGACAATAGCTTGAGACTCTGTCTCAAAAAAAAAAAAAAAAAAAGTTATGCCTGTCCTTTAACCAAGCACTTTTACTTTCTGATTACTATGGCAGAGAAATAATCAAAGATAATTATAAACATTTATTTATATGACTGTTGGCTTGGTGCCTGTGGCTCAACAGGCTAAGGCCCCAGCCACGTACACCCGCAGAGCTGGCGGGTTAGAATCCAGCCCGGGCCTGCCAAACAACAATGACAGCTGCAACCAAAAAATGGCCAGGCATTGTGGCGGGGGCCTGTAGTCCCAGCTACTTGGGAGGCAGAGTCAAGAGACTCGCTTGAGCCCAGGAATTGGAGGTTGCTGTGAGCTGTGATGCCACAGCACTCTATCCAGGGTGACAGCTTGAGGCTCTGTCTCAAAAAAAAATCTCATGGCATTTATATGACTGTTTATCACACCACTGATTATGAATGAAAATTATCAACAATTTAATCATACTCATAGGGGTATGAGTAAACACTTGAATGACAAATTCATGCAAACTAATTACTGTCTGTTAATGCACTGCTGAAATAAAGATAACTGCAATTTTGTAGTTTTAAAAAGTAGCGTTATTGCCCTAAAGGATTTCACAAGTCAAGAAAGCAGAGACTAAGTTGCAGAAAGGAAGAGACGCCAAGAAAGAGGGAAGAATCTCAATAACAACTCTTAGGACCAATGCATCTCCAAGTTGGAAGGAAGTCCATCCAACCACCAAGATCCTCCAAATGTGGTTAATTTTTACTATGAGCCCGAGGAAGCTCCCACACTGGAGAATTTGGGGCTTCCCTGGGCAGCACATTCAAGTTGCCAATAATGGTTAGGAAATGCTTTCTTAGATTAAGGTGAAATCTGCATACTTCTCATACTCACCTTAACTCCTTTCTGAGGCTATTAAAAACAAGTCACATTGATTCCTCTTTCACATACCTCTTCAGATAGCTAAAGATGGCTAACGTGCTCTCTCCTGAGCTTTCTATATGGTGAGTCTCAAACTAACAATCCCAAGTTATAATTTCAAGACCCTTCACCACATAGATCCTTTCCTTCATAGACTGTTTTAGCACGCCAACATGTCATTTTTAAAGAGTATTCATAAATGAATAAAACACTGTGTGCATCCTCTTTTATAAATTCTTTCGATTTATACAACATAGCTCTTTTGTAGCTAATTCATACTTCATGTATATATTCTTAAAACTGTTTATGTATGCTGTTATATTCTAGCCCCCACCCTAATCTTGTACTTGTGAGAATTTGTCATAATATACTTTCTTAAATCCAGTCCACCATTCCAGTCTGTCAAAGTCTACATAGTTCCTGATTTTGCCTTTCCAAAACTGGGCTATCATCTGATAATTCCATTAGCATAAGAGACCTGAGAAAGAAAGTGGTCACTGGAAATGGCCATTTGTAAAACTAAATTCTATGGGGCTTGGTGGGACAGTTGTCAGGCTTCCTGAAATTAAGACCTTGTCATTCATCTGTGAACTCCACACAATATTATTGTATCTTACAAAAAGTAGATAATAATCACTACATTTGTAGAATTTAATCAACAGTTTATGAAGGGATCTCGGGTGACTATCAATTTTGTATAATGTAGGTCTGACGGGATCCTTCTCAAATGGGTTCTCAAAACATGGTTAACTCTGCTGTCAGTAATTCTAGTATAACCCTCAAGACTGTATTGCTGGTTCAGATCTTTTCAGTTACACAATTCTTAGACCTAGTCATCCAACAAATGGCATGTTGTTTAAGAATGATGTATTTTACTTTCAGTAGGTTTTCTTCCTAAAATTAGTAAGGCTGACATTAAGATTAATTTACATTCCTGAAATAAACATCAACCATTGATGGCAGAGGTAGAGAAATCAGTCTGGATTAACTATGTGTCACATTAACAAAACACGAAGGAGCTTATCAACTTTTTTACAATATAGGTTCAGTATCCCCACCTGAAATGCTTGGGACCAGAAGTATAATATTTCAGATCTTGGATTATTTGCATTATACATACCAGATGAGCCTCCTTAATTCAAAAACCCAAAATGTGAAATGCTCCAACAATCATTTCTTTTGAGCATCATGTCAGTACTCAAAAAGTGTGGGATTTTGGAACACTTTGGAGTTAGGATTTTCAGATTACGGATGCTCTAGTTGACTAGCGATAAGGTAGTGAGATGTTCTTTGTTAATTAGTTCAACAATGAATTCTTCCTTCTATTTTTGCACAACTGAGAAAAAAATCCTCACTAAATATTAGCTATTTTTCCTAGCTACGTGATTCCCCCAAATGTTCCTTGATGGCACACTTCAATTCATACATTCCTTTACTATTCCCTTTCCTACCATGAACCCATAACCCTCATCTTTTCAAGACTTCAAAATTAATTTCACAGATTCTTTGCCTCAGAGACAGAATGACAAGATATGGAGGGAAATTTACACAAGAAACAAGTAGCTGTTCAAGAGAGTTCCATGAACTCCTAGCATAGCCAATAATACCCACTACTTACCCTACACTCGAGATTCACCAGGCTTCATGCTTCTTCAAGGACATGCTAGTCCTTTACTAGTTTTTTTTTTTTCAAATTAATTATTAATAATCTAAAGCTTCCACCTAAAGTTTTCAATTTATCCTTTTGTCTTTGATCCTGCATTCCCCTACCTCACAAAGATTGTTTAGTGAAACAAATTGACACTGTGAAAGCAGACAGACAAACCTAAGAACACTAAAGGGTCAAGAAAGTGAGAAACCCCATTTATGGACACAGTGTAAGGGTATAGGGCACACCTCAGGGATGCAGAACTATAACAGGGACTCTACCTAACAAATGCAAACATTGTAACTTAATTTTTTGTACCCTCACAATCTGAAATTAAAAAAAAAATAGGAAGTGGGAAGTCTTTCTGAAATATAATTACCTTCTAAAAGAAATTTCTGAGGAAAAATATTAGGAAGGGGAGGAAAAAAGAAACAAACCTCTGATCCAGGACAGTTTTAATGCTCACACCTGTACTAGCACTCTGGGAGGCCAAGGTGGGTGGACTGCCGAAGCTCACGGGTTCGAGACCAGCCTAAGCAAAATCGAGGCATCATCTCTAAAAATAGCTGGGCAATGTGGAAGGTGCCTATAGTCCCAGCTACTAGGGAGGCTGAGGCAAGAGAATCGCTTGAGCCCAAGAATTTGAGGTTGTGAGCTGTGACGCCATAGCACTCTACTGAGGGTGACAAAATGAGACTCTGTCTCAAAATAATAATAATAATGATAATAATAGCAACAATAACAACAACACAAAAAGAAGTAAATCACTCTCCATCCCATACTGGTCTCTAAAGAAATTTCAGTCAGTTATCCAAAGATGAAAGAACACTGAAAATCAGAGGTTCCCCTTTCCTTTCAAAAAACTAAACCAAAGCAAAATTTATCTTGGCCCTGTTATCAGTGGTCTATATATAGAAAAAAAGGGCGTCTCAAGATCATTACCTAAGGCTCGGCGCCTGTGGCTCAACGGGCTAAGGCGCCAGCCACGTACACCTGAGCTGGCGGGTTTGAATCCAGCCTGGGCCCACCAAACAACGACAGCTGCAACCAAAAAAAAAAAAATAGCCGGGCATTGTGGCGGGCGCCTGTAGTCCCAGCTGCTTGGGAGGCAGAGGCAGGAGATTCGCTTGAGCCCAGGAATTGGAGGTTGCTGTGAGCTGTGATGCCACAGCACTCTATCCAGGGTGACAGCATCAAGCCACACGCAATAAAGATGGTTCCAGTCCATGAACCTCGGTATCATTCTCCCTCTGGAGAAACCCTAACTGCCCCCTTCTATCATCGCCCGATTCAGTAGGAAGCAGTTAGATCGAGTCTTCGCCCTTTTTCCCTAACAGCAGTTAGAGTTTCTACTCGGAGAGGGAGAATTGATGCAGGACATTTGGTGCCCTAGCCAGCTCAGCGGAGCTGGTGGACCTGCCACCTCCTCCTTGGTGGTGTCAGTGCTGCGGCAGCCAGCTGAAGAACCAGCGGGCTGGATGACAGGGAAGGAGGGGTACCTCCAACCCCCATCAGAGGCTCCAAGAGCCAAAAAGGCTGGACAACTGCCAAGGAGGCACCTGTGCCTTGGTGTCTCCTTCACTTTACACTTAGGACTAAATGTGGAACCCCCATTTCCTATGCCTAGGTCAATTTCATGTGAATTTCCTAGGTCTCAATTCCATGAATGGACTGTTCACTTTGCCCCAGCGGAAGGGACTGTGTTCGTTCATTGATACATTCATTCACCTTGCCCCCAGCGGAAGGGGCTGTGGTCATTCGTTTCCTGGCCAAGGAACCCATACACCTATATCTACCCCGAGACTAAAAGCCTAAAGGAGGAGACAGGGAAAGACCAGGAGAGAAACGGAGATAGCTTCTCTCTCCCCACTTGAATTCTCTCCCTCTACCAGGAGCTTTAGTGTTTTCTGTATTCTTTTTTATAAATAAATTCTGTCTTACCACTGGGTGGTGGGGGAGGGGGAAATAATGTAATGAAGAATAATAAAATACAT
>CAUYRH010057212.1:0-10795 GCA_963574655.1 Perodicticus potto
TACAGGCGCCCGCCACAACGCCCGGCCATTTTTTGGTTGCAGCCGTCATTGTTGTTTGGCGGGCCCGGGCTGGATTTGAACCCGCCAGCTCAGGTGTACGTGGCTGGCGCCTTAGCCCGTTGAGCCACAGGCGCCGAGCCTCCCCTCAAATTCTTATAAGGATTCCAAGCCCATCATGAGAGCCACACCCTCATGAATTCGTCTAAACCCAATTACCTCCTGAATACTCCATCTCTCAATACCATCACATTGGGGTACAGCATACGAATTGAGAGGGACACAATTCAGTCCATAGCGTCTCCTTTACCTTGCTAACTCCTACCTCTTATTTTAATTCAGCTATCACACCCTCAGAAAATCCTTTACTAACCACCCCAATATCCTCCCATCACTTCACTCTAAAGTGACAAGGCTTGCTTTAATTAGATCTTGTGCTTACTTCTTTCGTTGTATCTGTCTCTTTATTTTGTGATATCTATTTTTGGTCTGTTTTTCTAACAGGCTATGAGTTCCTGAAGGCAGGGGCTTTGTCTCAGTCAGTTGTATACTCCCAAAACCCAGACCAGCACCTGATCCATGGTAGGCAACTAATGACGCTTTTTGAATAAATGTAAGAAAAAGTATTGCCCTCTTTGATTAGACAAAACCTGGAACCCTTCAAGGTTATCCCTGGTCCTAGGAATTCCAGGCAGCAGGACCTCATAGCCCAGTTAGGATGCTTAGCACCAACTGCGCCCAGCAACGCCGGGGATGTTGCCTAGTAACCATCGCCCGGCCGCGAGCGGCTTCCAGAAGCCGGACTACGCTTCCCGTCATGCTCCACCGCCTCGGGCTAGGGGGCTGCCGTAAAGCGGTTCGTTGGGTGCGACGCTAGTCCCTGCTCAGCGCCTCTTCTGGCTCCGCCAGCGCTACCGCCCCCCGACGTGGGAAGAGCGAAGTTCTCCGTCTGCGCTCCCTTCCCGCCGGGGCGCCCTCCCCCTCCGGGAGCCTGGGTCCCCAAGGTGGCCGCGGCGCCCGGACCTCAGGCCAGGCTGCGGGGGGAGGGGGCGGCCTAGAGGCAGTGGCGGGGTCAGCCGGGCCACTGAAAGCGGGGCCATGGAGCTCAGAGAGTCGGGGAAGGTAGGACTGGAAGGGCCCTGGGGCCGCCCACTCCCCTCCCGTGGATGTCTGATCCGGGCTCTGGCGAGGCGGGGCGGTTTGGGCGGAGGCCCCGCAGAGGAGCCAGCCTCGCGGGGAAAGACCCGCCCGCCCGCTCCCTCTGTCTCCGCACTTCGGCGGCTGCCTCTGGGAGGGAGAAGACGAGGAGCGAACGCACCCGCCCCGCGTCTCGCGCATCCTCTGGCTCCACTCCCTCCCCGGGGCTGGCTAGTGGCCGCTCTGTGAATGCCAGATTGGTTCACTCGCTAAGTGGAGTGATGCGAAAGCGCTTTCCGTTTTCCCTGGTCACTGTGGGCCTTGCAAAGAGGTCAGCTTGTTCTAAGCCTTTGAGACTGGGTAGGATGCTCTGGGAGCCAAAGGGTAGGAAATGAGAGATGGGGTGAGGGTTTGGCCCTCCCTAGATCCTTCTTCCCAAGAAAGGACTGAAAAGAAAAAGTGTAATCTTCTTCCTGAAGTATCTGGGCATTGCTTAGAAGCATATTTCAAACATTAGCTTCAGACTTAAGGTAGGGAGAAAGTGATTGTGGGTATAGTTAAGTACGTTTGACAGGATTGCAGGAGCTCCTGGGCAGTGCCCCCAAAGACTAGTGTGACTCTGGGCACATTGGCTTGGCGACGGTGTCAGCCTCTTGGGACTAGCCCCTGAGTGTTCTTTGTTGCCAGTTCTTGAGGATTGTTTCTTTGGCACAAGAGGAATTCTCTCAAATGTTTCTGAGTGCTTATCGAGTCCCTTTTAAAAACATGTCAATTTAATAAACGTTTGTAATACATGATTTGCATTGAGTGAGCAAGGAAGTCTCCTGTAGCTTTCACTTAATAGCTTCAACAAGACTAGATGGGTTGTCGTCCTACACCAAAAGAGGGAAAGAATCATGAGATAATTTTGATGCTGTACTTCCTGGGAAGAGTAGGAAAGACTCTGAATTACAAAAGAAGTTATTTACTATTTGAACATCTGTTCTGTCATCCGCTTTCCTTCCACAAGCTCTTGGAAGGAAAGCGATGCGTTTTTCAGACACAACAACCCCCAGAATACACAGTCCGAGATAGTAAAGCCCAATAGGACCTAAAGAAAGATTAAAGATGAACTATGTGTTAGCCTTATGTTCGGTACTATGGGGAATACAAAAAAAGTAAAGGAAATGGCTCTTACCCTTTGGTAATATCCCCAGATTGGTTAGATTGAACCTGAATTGGGATGAGGAGGAGCAAAATGTAGGGGGAATAAGGTGTAGAAAATAGTGAAATTGAGATGGGAATTATGGATGTGGGGTTGATTTCCAAGCAATTTTGTTAATTACAGGCTTTCTTGGCTTTTAGTGGGAGAAGATACAGCCACCGAGCAGGTAACATTTCGGTCAGTGATGGATTGCATATACAACCATGGTATTCACGTAAGATTATAAGGAGCTGAAAAATTCCTAGTGCCTAGTGACATCTTCATGATACCAACTGTGTAAGCCTAGGATAATGTGTGTGTCTATGTCTTACTTTTAAACAAAGTTTTAAAAGTTAAAAAGAAATAAATAGAAAAAGCTTAAATACTAAGGATATAATGAAAAAATATTTTGTACAGCTGTACAAAGTGTATGTTTTAAGCTAAGGGTTAGTACAAGAGTCTAAAAGTTTTAAAACTTAAAAAGTTTGTAAAGTAAAAATGTTACAGGAAGCTGAGATTAATTTACTATTGAAGAAAGAAAATGTTTCTTAAAAATAAATTTAATGTAGCCCCTTGTGTGCTTCTCATTCCCCTCACCACTGCTGGCATTTCAAGAAGCCAGCTTGTTTTAAAGCTTTGAGACTGGATAGTATGCCAATGGTAACCAAAGGGTAGGAATGGGGAGGCCTGTGTGCAGATAGTCTGCAGTAAAGTCTTAGGCCTTCCCAATCATTCACACACCCACTGGTTCACACAAAGTGACTTCCAATCCTGGAAATTCTATTCATGCTGAGTGCCCAAACAGGTGTATCATTTTGGGGTACGGTGTTTTTTTTATTTATTTATTTTTGTTACAGTTTCGGCTTGGGCTGGGCTTGAACCCGCCACCCCTGGTATACGGGGCCAGTTCCCTACTCCTTGAGCCACAGGCGCTGCCCTTGGGTACTGTATTTTTACTGTGCCTTTTCTGTGTTTAGATATTGGATAAGTGCCCAGGACAGTTGTACCATTTTTTTTTTGGTACTATATTTTTACTCTACCTGTTCTATGTTGAGATGAATAAACACTTACCAATGTGTTCCAGTGGCTCACAGTATCCAGTATAGTAACATGCTGTTCAGGTTTGTAGCCTAGGAGCAATAGGCTATATGCTATCTAGGTTTGTGTAATTTTACTCCATGATATTCACACAATGACAGAATTACCTAAAGATGCATTTCTCAGAAGGTTTCCTCCTGTTAAGTGATGATTGACTGCAAAGACATTGTGGGTGGTGGAGGAGAAGTTTGATGTCCTTTTCAGGTCTAACCACTAACTGAAACTCAGGGATAGGAAATTTCACCTGTGATTGTAATATTGATTGGAGGGTATCTTAGAAAGGTGCTCACCTTTCCCAAGTACATCTGTTTTTTAACCTAGGAAATAAAAACATTATCCAAAATTGAAATAAAGTGACTGCAAAACCAACTGGCAGAGATGCAATGCAAACAAGTGATAGTGACAAAGCCCTGGGTAAAATAGCTGTGCTATTCTACAGCTCTGTTTTGAATATTCTTTTCTGGGGGGGGCTCAAACCTGGGACACTGTGGGTGTTCTTGAAGTAGTGGTTTGGTACATTACTGTAATCTTCCTTTGGTGTTTTTTTTTTTTTTTTTTTGAGACAGAGCCTCAAGGTGTCACCCTGGATAGAGTGCTGTGGCATCACAGCTCACAGCAACCTCCAATTCCTGGGCTCAAGCAGGTCTCTTGCCTCTGCCTCCCAAGTAGCTGGGACCACAGGCACCTACCACAACGCCCGGCCATTTTTTTGGTTGCAGCCATCATTATTGTTTGGTGGGCCCAAGTTGAATTCGAACCCGCCAGCTCAGGTGTACGTGGTTGGCACTTTAGCCCGTTGAGCCACAGGCGCCGAGCCCCTTCGGTGCTATTTTTTTTTTCTTTGAGACGGTCTCACTGTCACCCTTGGTAGAGTGCCATGGCGTCACAGCTCACAGCAACCTGAAACTCTTGGGCTTAGGCAGCACCTGTAGCTCAATGGAATAGGGTGCCGGCCCCATATGCCGGAGGTGGTGGGTTCAGACCCAGCCTTGGCCAAAAACTGCAAAAACAAAACAAAACAAAAAAACTCTTGGGCTTAAGTGATTCTCTTTTCTCAGCCTCCCAAGTTGCTGGGACTACAGGTGCCCACCACAACACCCGGCTATTTTTTGGTTGTAGTTGTCATTGTCATTTGGCAGGCCTAGGCTGGATTCAAACCTGCCAGCTCCGGTGTATGTGGCTGGCACCCTAGCCACTGAGCTACAGGCTCTGAGCCTGGTGCTGTTTTTTAATTAAAAGCAATCTTGGGCAATTGGATTGAGTGTGGGATATCTTGCCTATCATTAGCAGAATAATGGATAGAGGTCAGACTTTTGCCCATCACACTTCATCCCATTATTTATTTTCTTCACAGCCCTTGCCACTATATGCTGGGCTCAGCGGCTCACTTCTATAATCCTAGCACTTTGAGAGGCCAAGGGGCTGGATTTTTTGAGCTCAGGAGTTTGAGACTATCCTGAGCAAGAGCAAGACCTGTCTCTACTAAAAATAGAAAAACTAGCTAGGTGGCTGTGAGTACCTATAGTCCCAGCTACTCAGGAGGCTGAGGCAAGAGGATCACTTGAGCCCTAGAGTTCGAGGTTGCTGTGAGCTGTGATGCCCAGCCACTCTACCCAGGGTGACAGAGTGAGACTCTGACTCAAAAACAAAAGACTCAGTGCCCATAGCTCGGTGAGTAGGGTGCCGGCCATGTGCTCCGAGGCTGGTGGGTTTAATCCTGGGCCTGCTAAACAACAATGACAATTGAACCAAAAAATAGCTGGAAGTTGTGGTGGGTGCCTGTAGTCCCAGCTACTTGGGAGGCTGAGACAAGAGAATCGCTTGGGCCGGAGAGTTTGAGGTTGCTATGAGCTGTGATCCACAGCACTCTACCGAGGGCGACGAGGGCAACATAATGAAATTTTGTCTCAAAAAAAAAAAAACCTTACATTTATTTATTTACTTATTTACTTGCATGTTGTGGCCTTTGCTCTGTTATATCCCCAGCTAGAACAGTGGAGCAGTCCCTGGCATTTAATATGTTATGCATGGATCACCATGTATGTTTTGAGACAGGCTGTGTTATGGTCCATTATTTCGCTTCTAAAAAATACGGTCAACAGTGTCCTTTCTGATTCACTTGTGTAAGTTTTAATGTGCTTGGCTTATCGGTGTTGCTCGGAGGGCTTCATTTGTTTCTGTCCACATGGAATGTATGTTTCTTGATTTTTATGTATGTCGAAATTTTCATAATGACCCACGTATACCAGGAAAGAATGGCTCATAAAATAACATCACTGCAGGAACTCTTGCTGCAGGGTGTGGGTCTTTTGAATAATACTGGAACCAACACCTCATGTGCCCTCTTAGGGGACTGGGTTGTTGATGCTCCAACTAGGAGTCTATATGTACTTATTTTTGAATGTATTTATTGCCTCAGCATTTCTATCCTCTCTGTCTTTCCCATGAAAGTGATCACACCCTTCTTTTTTTTCTTTGAGTACAGCTCTATTACTGCACTTACATCATAGTTGTCTGTCACTTCCAGATAGATTGTACTTTTCTTGATTTTAATCTCCCTTCCTATCTTTGGATCATCATGTACCAAGCATGAAGAAGACACACTTTAATAATAAATATATGTTGAATGAAAAAATGAATTAAGTGCTTGTGAAATACTTTCCATATAACAGGGTGATTGGGAGGGGGTGATGTTGGTGGGTTAAAAATAAGCCAATTAGAATAACTTTCCTAACTCTAGGGAAGATAGAAAGCCTTCCCTACTCAAGGGAAGAAGAAATGCTTAGGTGGGGATTAGGAAATCTCTCCTGAAAGAGATGGAATGTGAATTGGCGACAGCTTGAGGCTCTGTCTAAAAAAAAATAAATAAATAAGCATCTACCATTCAAATAGTTATTTCACTTATATTTTTCTTTCTTTTTTTTTTTTTTTTAGAGACAGAGTTTCACTTTTTCACCCAGAGTAGAGTGCTATGGCATCACAGTTCACAGCAACCTCCAGCTCTCGGGCTTAGACAATTCTTTATTTTTTTTTTTTATTATTTATTTATTTATTTATTTATTTTGTAGCTTTTGGCCAGGGCTGGGTTTCAACCCACCACCTCCGGCATATGGGGCCAGCACCCCACTCCTTGAGCCACAGGCGCCACCTGGGCTTAGGCAATTCTCTGGGCTTAGGAAATTCTCTTGCTTCAGCCTCCCGAGTAGCTAGGACTACACGTGCCCGCCACAACACCTGGCTGTTTTTGTTGTTGTTGTTGTTGTTGTTGTTGTTGCAATTTGGCCAAGGCCAAGTTTGAACCCACCACCCTCAGTATATGAGGCCAGTGCCCTACTCACTGAGCCACAGGCGCCACCCACTTATATTTTTCTTAAAAGATGTGTTAGTGTATTTTATTATTTTAAGTGGTATGTAATGATTTCATAAAATGTTTTTCTTTGGGGTGGGAAATTTATGTTTTATTGATAATTATGTTTATTTTTTATTTCTTTGACTAATTGATAAGTTTTCATGGCACAAAATTAAAAAGGATAAACGACTTTTTTTTCTGGTTTTTTCTTTTATGGCTGTAACATCTTAACCTCTCTGATAGTATTAATTGTAGGTTTTATTTTTATTTGTTTAGTTCTTCTTTTGGTTTTCTCTCCATACCTGTCTATTTCCTTAGCATGGCATACCATTCCCCATCCCCATCTGTTTTGTTTCTGTAGTCCCTGTTAGAACCTTTTCCGCAAATGTCTGGTGGTCTAGTCTGCTAACATTTAACAGTGGGAGATCATAAAGCTGGGAGACTAACGTCTCTGAGCACATGGAAGGGAGGCTTATCAACTTAGAGCCCATGGTGGGGAGCCTGGAGGGGCATTTGCCAAGAACAGCTTTCCCCCAGTTCTTACTAGTCCAGCCTGCCTGCCTTAACTCCCTGACCAGAGGTTTCCTTTGCTACCAGATCCTGAGCCTTTTGAGCATTTAGTAATATAAATAGGGTTGTTTCTCAGCTTTGCCCACTACTGGGTGGGGATCCGATTTTCTTGGATCTGCTGTTACCTTTTCATCTACTTTTCAGTGTCCACAATTGTATTGCTGCTGCCTACTTCTTGTGCTTCCCATTGTGGTGGGTATTTTGGGGGGGCGGGTGTCTTCTTTTAAATGCACAGGGAATAGGCAAAATTACATGTACTCGTTTAATCTACCGTCTTAATCCAGAACTCCACAAAATACTTCCTGAATCCTGGACTCAACAGAGCTTCTTTATAATCCACGGGATATAGGTCTCAGCCCCAAAGCTCTGTCTGTCTTGGTCATTGACTTTACTCACAGACACAGTTCTAAATAACCTTCAATTTCTGGAAGTCACACATCTTTTTGAGTGAAGACTTTCCATGTTCAAGATTTCATAAAAGAATGAATTAGATGTTGCTAATCCTTTGGCAGAGGTGTAATGGGAGGCATATGAAGAGCATGAAGGGAAAGGAGGTGATGTTCCTGAGTTAGTCTCCATGGCTGGGGGGAGGGTTGTAGTATGTGGCACTTTCGAGAACAATGAGACTCGGCCAACACGGTGGCTCATGGCTGTAATCCCAGCACTCTGGGAGGCCAAGGCAGGTGGATTGCTTGAGCTCAGGAGTTCGAGACCAGTCTGAGTAAGAGCAAGACCCCATCTCTAAAAAATAGCCCAGCCTTGTGGCCAGCTACTTGAGAGGCTGAGGCAAGAGAATTGCTTGAGCCCCAGTTTAAGGTTGCTGTGAGCTGTGATGCCATGGCATTCAACCCCAGGGCAACTGAGTGAGACTTTGTCTTGAGGTGGGGGAAGCATGAATTTCATTCTCACTGTGATCTGCACCCAGCCTGGTGAGAGAGAGATGGGATGGGGGTTATGTACGTAAACAGACAACCCCCCAAGTCTGGTATATTTGCAGATTAGAGGTGCCCTGAGGGGGTTGACAACACTGATGTGGAAGATAAATCTGAGCAAGAAGTTGCTACTTAGCAGCTTTAATTTTTCCTCTTTAGGCTCCTGTTACCTTCGATGACATCACAGTGTACTTGCTCCAGGAAGAATGGATGCTGCTGAGTCAGCAGCAGCAGGAGATCTATGGTTCTGACAAGCTGGTGGCACCACTGGGTATGGATTCCTCTCCATGTCTCCATCACCATCACTCCAAACCAGCGTTATCCTGGCCAGGACATACGGGAGAATTTTCTATGATCTTACCATTTTTCTAGGCATCTTTATACCACCTATTTGCTTAATTCCATATTTAACTTACGTGTATGCAAATATACATACCACTTTATCTTTTTTCCCCTTAAATTGGTCAAGAGAAGGGTCAGTCTGGCAGGCCAAGGCTAGACCTTGAGGTCTGTTTCCTGGGTGCCTCAGAATTCCTCGGGGTGCCAGCTGGGAAACAAACGGCCTATAGATTTGTGGACCCCAGGACATTGGAGGTAGGAAGTGGTGGCAAAAAGAACTTGGGATTTGCAGTGTGAAAAATCTGTCCTCAATCCCAGCTCTACTGTGAGTGACTTTGACCTTTTTGAGCCCTGATTTCCTTCTTGTTAGAGTTATTTTAGTGATTTGGTGAGATAAAACAATTTAAAACTTTGTACAAATATAGATATTTTTTATCTTTTCTATTTCCTGAATATTCTTTTCTCTACTTCTTTGGGTAGACTTTCTGCACCCAGGACAACAGTGGTTGCATTTCAACATGTGTGTGCGCACATATGTACTGTTTGCTGATTTCTTTTTCTTCCTTTTTTTTTTTCCCTTGAGACAGAATCTCATTTCGTTGCTCTAGTTAGAGTGCCGTAGTATCATAGCTTACAGCAACATCAAACTCTTGGACTCAAGTGATTCTCTTCCTCAACCTCCCTATTAGCTGGGACTACTAGCCCCTGCTACAACCCTCCCTATTTTTTAGAGACAGGGTCTCATTCTGGCTCAGGCTGGTCTCGAACTCCTGAGCTCAGGCAGTCTGCCTGACTCAGCCTCCCAGAGTGTGAGGGTTACAGGCGTGGGTCACCGCACCCAGCTCTGTTTGCTGATTCCAATTTGGTAACAGTCTGCCATGCTTTCCTTGTTTCACCTTGATCCTTACCTAAGGCATGGTGAAAGCAACAATCTTTTGTCTGTGGAACAATTGTAGCTGGCTTAAGTCATCTTCCTACTAAAACAGGTTTGGAAACCATTAAGAAATTGCATAGTAGCAGCTCATGGGCCAGACTTGACTCACAGATTGGAGTTTTATTTTGTTCTGTTTTCTTTGTTTTTTGGCTTCCACTGGGTTTTTTTTGTTTGTTTGTTTTAAGGAATTTTTTAATTTAAGAAAAACCTAAGCGTAGCCCGCTAGTCTTTACAATTATTTCCTTTATTCTACTGCAATTAGCAAAACTATTTGAATTCACCCAAGTATTAATAAAACACTAGCGTAAGCTTACAAAATAGACAAATTAACCAGCCACTATTCATTTTGACAAAGGGTAAATGGTATCAAGAACGCAGGAATGCAGGATTGTGAGAGATGTGTGCAAATCCTGGCAATCCATATGAAACGCAGGCTTACACACCCAGGCTACTTTGCACAAGTTACTCCATCAGTGAATTCATAATTTATTTACCTTCCAATTTTTTTTTTAAAGACAGAGTATCACTTTGTCACCCTCGGTAGAGTACTGTGGTGTCTCAGCTCACAGCAACCTCCAGCTCTTGGGCTTAGGTGATTCTCCTGCCTCAGCCTCCCAAGTAGCTGGGACAATAGGTGCCCACCACAACACCCAGCTATTTTTTTGTTGCAGTTTGGCCAGGGCCGGGTTTGAACCTGCCCTCCTCAGTATATGGGGCCGGCGCCCTACTCACTGAGCCACAGGTGCCGCCCTACCTTCCAATTTTTCATAATTGTATATTTATAGTAACATGGTTCAGTAACTTAAAAGTAAAATGTAAGTTACTGTTATAATACAATAAAAGATATCTATGTTATAGTTAAATCACTTTAAAGAACTATAAATTAATATCTACAAGAGATCTGTATATATTTCTTTATCAAATGAGGAATATATTCAAATTAAAATGTTACCTAGTTTGCATTTTTTCTTAAAATGAATTAATGTACATAAATTCTCACTTCCAAGTTAGTAACTTTTGTGAGTCACAAATGAATATTTTCTACATATGATGGACTCTCTACTTTTAAAATGTCATGATATCACACCCAGATTATATAATATTTCTTGCTGTTTAGGATCAACAATTTCAAGTGATCTTTTATACTTAAATAAGACAGTTATTATTTTATTTCAAGGTTGATTTTTAGCTCCAGAGAGGTCAGTGCCATCTTCAAGGATTGGATGAGCTTTTCTTTTTCTCTTACTCGGGGAAGA
>CAUYRH010057213.1:0-31511 GCA_963574655.1 Perodicticus potto
ATAGTGATTAAGAAAATGCTATGAGGGCTATCTCTCACAGTACGATCAAAATGTTTCTGATTGTATATGAAGCACATTCTGCCCTATGATTGCACCAATGTACACAATTATGATTTAATAAAATTATTAAAAAAAAATAAAGATAAAAAGAAAAATAATTAATTAATTAATTAATTAAAAAAAATTATAACCTAAGACGTGGATGAAAGAATTAAAAATAACAATATATAACAGCTGGCATTTATACAGCACCGACCTTTTCCCAGGCTCTGTGCTGAATGTTCCATCAACCCCATCAAATTGGTTGTTTTTACAAGACTGACTGGTAGGGGTGGTACAGCCCCTTTTTACAGATGAGGAAACTGGGAGGCAAAGAAGTGACTTGGCCAGATCACACAGCTCGCTGGCAAAACTGGGTGGGAACCCCGGAAGATGGCCCAGGGTCTGCTCTCCTGCCCACTGCATCCCGGGCCTCTCATGAGCCAGCCCAGTCCGGACACTTGGGATCCGCTTTGTGCCCACGGGATTAGTGTTGTGGAATGAACACAGACGTCCAGTGAATGGCCTCCCTGGAGAGTATCCCTGAGAAGCCATTTTAAACCTGCTTTCCTTTAATGCTGAGCAGCTAGTTAGCAAATGTGAAAATACCGTTGTTTCCGGATAATGCATTATGGCTGACAACCTTAAATTGGTGGTATTTCTTAAAAACTTAGAAACAGGGCAGCGCCTGTGGCTCATCGAGTAGGGCGCCAATCCCATATACCAAAGGTGGCGGGTTCAAACCCGGCCTCGGCCAGAACTGCAACACAGAAAAATAGCCGGGTGTTGTGGCGCGCACCTGTAATCCCAGCTACTCGGGAGGCTGAGGCAAGAGAATCGCCTAAGCCCAGGAGCTGGAGGTTGCTGTGAGCTATGTGACGCCACAGCACCGTACCGAGGGCAACAAAGTGAGACTCTGTCTCTACAAAAAAAAAAAACAAAAAACCTAGAAACAAAACACAAGACTCTTTAATGATGAAAGTAACACATATCGACTTGGAAGGCAAAGGTGAGAGGATTGCTCAAGCCCTGAACGTAAAGGTTACAGGGCGCTGTGATCACCCCTGTAAACGGCCAGTGCACTCCAGCCCTGACAACGTGGCATGGCTCCACTCAAAATAATAATAATAATACATGTGCTTTGAAGAAAGTTTAAATTTGTTGGATTTTTAAAGAAACATTTGTGTTACACACAGACACCGCACGCAGTACATAGGAAAACACCAGGACCCAACTTGAGGACACTAACACCAACCCCCACGCGTGTGGGAGGACTACGGTCGGCCTAGCTTTCCAATGTGAGCATATCACATGTATTGTTCTTTGACAAGGTTTTTTGACTACCTTATTCTTTTGATTTTTTTTTTTTTTTGAGACAGAGTCTCACTTTGTCACCTTCAGTAAAGTGCCGTGGCTTCATAGCTCACAGCTTAGGCTCAATGATTCTCTTGCCTTAGCCTCCCCAGTAGCTGGGACTACAGGCACCTGCCACAACACCTGGCTAATTTTAGAGATGGGGTCTCACTCTTGCTCAGGCTGGTCTCAAACCCATGAGCTCAGGTCATCCACTCGCCTCGGCCTCCCATAGTGGTAGGATTACAGACATGAGTTACTGTGCCTGGCCAGGGGATCCTTCAGATTAGCATTAACATGATACATCTTCCAACCTGTCCTTTTAACATATTTGCATCTTTAAAATAGGCGTCCTGTAGGCAGTATATAGTCAGGTATTACTTTTTCTCTCATTTTACAATTTCTGCTTTTTATTGGTGTGTTTAGACTAGAGAGCAACTAGCAATGCCCCATGGGCCAAATTGGCACATAGCTTGTCTTTGTATGGCCTGTGAGCTAAGAATGGTTTTTACTTTTTTAAAAGGGAGAGGAAAAAATGTTTTTAATGTGACCCAAAAACCTAACTTATTTACTATCTGGCCTTTTAAGAAACAGCTTGCCAACCGTTGGTGTGGACTGTTTTCATTTGACGTGGTAATTGACGTGGCTGTGTTTAAGTCTGCCATCTTGATTTTTCTCTTTGTGTTATCTGTTCTTTTTTCCCCCTTTTCCTCTTTTCCTGCTGCCTTTTGTATTTTTTGTATCTTTTTGACTAGTTTGCTAGCTATCACTCTGTTTTGTACTCAAAGAAGAGGAGGGTGTAGTGAGCAAAAAATACTTAAACAATAACCAAAAATTTTCCAAATTTTATGGAAGCGATAAATCCTCAGAGCCAAGAGGCTCAAAGAACAATTAAGTATAAGAAACATTAAGTAAGAGTATACCAGTGAACTGCTGAAAACCAGTGATAAAGAGAAAACCTTAAACCCAGAGAAAGGAGAAATATTATGTGCAAAGAAACCAATATAAGGATTTTTACTTTTGTTTATGGAATATGTTTTTAACTTATCACCAGAGTGGATTTCCCTGTCTCTCCTTTCTCTGTGATGTTAGTTGTCCTACACACCACTTAAGTATCTGTTATAAATCTGCAACTGCAATGTGATCATTTGTGTTTTAGTTTATCAATTATCTCTTTAAACTTTTAAAATTATAGATTTTATAACTGGATATGTAGTTCTCGTTTCTGGCATTCATCATTCCTTTGCATAGATACAACTTTCCCTCTGCTCTCCCTTTTTTCTGCTTTCCCAGACCTGAGTAGGAATTCTTTCAGCTTGCATAGTCTGAAAACATCTTTAGTTCATCTTTAATCTTGCAAGATAGTTTTGCTGAGTATATAATTCTAGGTTGCCAGGGTTCCCCACCCCTTAGTACTTTAAGATGTTGGTTTACTGCCTTCTAGCTTGCATTGTTTCTGACACGCAATCTTCTATAATCCTTATTTTTGTTCCTCTCTACGCAGTATTTCTTTTCTCTCGCTCTCTCTGTCGTCTCTCTCTGCTCTTCAGATACTCTCTCTGCTGTGCCAGTGGTTCAATGGTGTGCTCCATTTACGTTTCATGTGTTTGGGGTTTTTTGAGCCTCTTAGATCTGTGGATTTACAGTTTCCATAGCATTTGGAAAATTTTTGTTATTGTTTCTACAATTGTTTATTTTCTTTCATTCCCTCCCCTCTTCTGAATATTTCAGTTACATTATTTAGCAGCCTGAAGTTCTCTGCAGCTTCCTGATGTTCTCTTATTTACTTTCTTTTGGTATTTTTGGTGTATCATTTTAGATGGTTTCTATTATTTTGTTCTTACATTTACTAGCCTATTTTTCCAAGGTGTATAATTTGCTATTAAAACCATCTAGTGGGTGGCACCTGTAGCTCAGTGGGTAGGGCGGCGGCCATATACACCGAGGCTGACAGGTTCGAACCCAGCCGTGGCCAGCTAAAAAAGCAACAATGACAACTACAACAAAAAATAGCCAAGCATTGTGGTGGGCACCTGTAGTCCCAGCTACTTGGAAGGCTGAGGCAAGAGAATCTCTTAAGCCCAAGAGTTTGAAGTTACTCTGAGCTGTGATGCCACAGCACTCCACTCAGGGTAACATAGTGAGACTCTGTCTCTAAATAAATAAATAAATAAATAAATAAAAACCATCCAGTATATTTTTCATCTCATCTATTGTAGTTTTTAATCTCTGAAAGTTTGATTTAGGTCTTTAAATGTCTTCTATATCTATTTAATATGTTTAATATTTCCTCTAGCTTAGTGAGTGGAATTTTTCTATTTTTCGTACAAACAGGGTCTCTCTCTTCCTCAGGCTGGTCTTGAACTCCTTAGCTCAAACAATCCTCCACCCTGCCCTCCCAGAGTGCCAGGTTTACAGGCATAAGCCCAGCCTATTTCAAGGGATTCTTAATTTCTTTATTACTACTTTACTGTATTTTGAGGTATCATCGTCTTTGCACTAGACATATTTTCCTTTCATAATTATATTGATTAAAGTATCTCCATTTACAAAGTAAATTTTCTTTTAAAGAAACACACAAATGTCCTACTATGGAAAGACATTTTCAAAACATAAGAATGTTTTTGCTGTATAAAGGATTCTTACAAATTAATGAGAAAAAGACAGATAACATACTAAGACAACTAATGGGCAATAAAATTTTTACTATTTCTTTTATTATTATTTATTTATTTTTGGCCAGGGCTGGGGTTTGAACCCGCCACCTCTGGCATATGGGACCGGCACCCTACTCCTTGAGCCATAGGTGCCGCCTGGCAATAAAATTTTTTAAACAATGTACCCACAGGTAATCCAAGAGTTGTAAAAATTACGAACTTGGATTGAGGACCATCATTTCTGTATTTTCCAGTGCTGGAGAGAGCATGTGAAGTAGGCCTTCCCAGTGGTGGGCTCATTACCGGCTCAGTCTTTCTCATGGGCATGTTATCAGTATGTATCAGGACACTTAAAAGAGAGAATGCCATAATTTTACTTTTAGGAACTCTTGCTAAAATAGTTAAGAATATAAGCAAAGATTTAGGTGCAAGCTGTTTTTTTATACCAGTGTTCATAGGGGTGGAGATATTGGAAACCACATAAGTAGCCATAAATAGGAGATTGTGAAACAAATTGGTACATCTATAATAAAAATAGAAAAGTTGACAGTGAGATGATATGAAAAGATTTTTCTCATATGTAATGAGGCCTATTTTCTTTTTCCGAGTAAAGCTTAAGATGCCCTACTCCTGAATGGGGCAGATAAGCCCAACGTAGAGAAATGTACCGATAATCCCCAGACCAGTGTCAAGAGGTCACTTCACCTTTCTTCCTGGTTAGACTTGATTTAAGTTTCTAATAAGTCACCAGATAAAAACAGAGTTTATGTACAATATGTACTACAGAGCCCACCTTTGTTTAAGAACACGAGGCACAGAGTAAGATCATCCTCTAGAAAATGAATATTATTTCTGACTGCTGAATTTATGGGTATGTTTTTATTCACCTGTATCTTCACATTTTCTACCGTAAATATGCATTACCTTTGTAATAAGAAGAGTTAGGGTTATTTTTGGTTATTTAAAATACTTGTTAAATATTTGCCTTGTCCTGCCACAGGCCAGAGACTGCCAGACTTTGCCCTAAAGGGACAAGCACTGAATGCTTCAAGTTTTGCAGGCCAGATGGTCTCTACTGCACTGCGCCACTGTTATGTCACAAAAATAACCACAGATAATATGAAAATGAGTGAACGTGGCTGTTCCAGGAGAGATGGCAGGCGGCTCTCACCCACCAGGGGTCATGTGCTGGCAGCAGCCATAGCACTTGGGGGTCTGGGTTAGCAGCGGGCCACATCCTTCCACCCTCAGGGCTGACTGGCACTCTTTCATTGCTTTTTTTTCTCAACGCCCTTAGAAACATCATATTATAATGGAATCCACATTAGAAAAAAACTGTATTCTCTTTGCAAAGTGATCGTCTGTTTTTCCCTCATTTTAAAACCATTCTTTGAGGCTCGGCACCCATAGCACAGTGGCACGAGTCACATGCCCTGAGGCTGACGGGTTCGAACACAGCCCTGGCCAGCTAAAGAACAGTGACAACTGCAACCAAAAAATAGCCAGGCGTTGTGGCAGGCACCTGTAGTCCCAGATACTCTGGAGGCTGAGGCAAGAGAATCGCCTAAGCCTAAGAGCTGGAGATTGCTGTGAGCTATGATGCCATGGTACTCTACCCAGCGACATAGTGAGACTCTGTCTAAAAAAAAATAAAAATAAAAATAAAACCATTCTTTGAAGGCCATTATTGCCTTGTTATTTTTACTTTTTCTTGCCTTAATAAAAAAGAATCCTATTTGGCAGTCCTGATGATCTGAAGCTTTAGTCATAGAAAAATTAATCGTTTAGTAGTAACTGATACCCAAATATTCATTTCTGCAATTAAATATAGGAAAAGTGGGTAATTAGGCTTAATTTTTTTTCTTTTTCCAAGTGAAGTTTAAGATACTATACTCCTAAAAGGGGCTGTTTAGCCTAGTATAGGTAAATTAAATCCAATAAGCCCCACACCTGCTCAAGAAATCATCTCAACTTCCTTTCTTCCCAGTTAGAAGTTATTGAAGAGTCTCTAGCAAAAGTCACCAGGTGACTGTTGACTGTTTCTCTGTCACCAGTGATGTCCCAACTTAGATGCTGTGTTCACTAACCACTCCTGGTCACAAACATGGGTCAGGGGAGGGTCACCTGGGTCATCTGGCCTGGGTGGTCTGGAACCCATTAGGACTGTGTGTCTGGTTGATGTGAGGACTCTGTGTGTTGTCAAATGTACCTTACAGCATGGGCTCAGGTTGACAACCAGGAACATGTCCCCTGAATCAGAGGCAGGTCTGACCGAGCTTTCCACGGTAGCGTGCACTCTTTCTAGCCTTCCTTCCTCTTCTCCATGGAAGAAGCACAATCCACGGACAGCTACCACTGGGCACTGCTCTGCTGCCACCTACGGCAGCGTTGCAGCCCTGCCAGCCCTCCGTGACGCACAGCGTGGTCCCGAGTGTACCTGTACCCTTCAGCACGTCCTGTCCACCATGCTGGCGTTGTGGGGTGCAGGGGACGGACCCCTGCAGCCACACTTGGGCTGAGGCCCTGAGTGCGCAGTCTCTGGGTCTGAGCCCTTGGAACCCAGTGCCACTTGCCTGAGGTTCAGTAGACCAAGACGTCACCTCTCTGTTGGGCATGGAGGTGCTCTGCTCATTTCACAGCTCTGGATTTCCCCTTCTGTCTCCTCAGAAATTGCAGGTGCACCAGTATCTGAAGTTTCCGGGCCTTTCTCGACAGATGACGTAGCCAGCAACTGTGTCCCCGCCCAGTCCTTGAACGAGCCCGTTCTGTGGATCGTCTCCTATACCCTCATGAGCGTGTGTGGGGTCATCCTTCTCATCTTAATCATCCTGCTCCTCCTGCCCTGCCGGTGTCAGCACCGTCCCCGCGACCCCGAGATCGTCAACGATGAGTCCTCTCTGGTCAGACATCGCTGGAAATGAAGGGCTCAGTTTGACCTCAAATGACCTTGAACTCAGCTGTTAAGCTAGCTACATGTCAGGGGCAGCAGGCCTGGGAGAGAAGGCAAAGCTTCCTGTGTCCGTCAGTCTTAAATCTCTGTTCTGCCCCCAGCTGCCTTCCAGATTCACTGTATTTCAATTCATGCATTTAAAGCTTCCAATTCTTTTCTACTTCCAAGAAAAATGGTAATAAACACCTCATTCTCAACCAAAACAGAGTGAATTGGGATGTAGGCTTACTGGAACTGGTTATAAGGACTGTTCAGGTGTGCTGCTCAAACAAACAAATGCCCAACAGGCCTTTGCTGATTCTCTTTTCTCTTTAATCTGTGGAAGAAAGAGTTCGTACAGTTGATAACCTCTCTTACCTTGCTCTTGCGTTAATTGCATTTAAGGGTAGTCAAGATGGCAGGAGAAGCGGCCCAGGGCCTGATCACATGACCATCTTGCCCCCTCTGAGTCAGGGTGGAGCAGCCGGGCCCTTTGTGGGTCTGTCTGTGCTCCGAATGGGAGCCGGAGTCCACTAGGAGCTCATCGCCCAGTGGTCCTCGCCAGCCTCCTTGAAGGCCTCCTGCTCACCCAGGCAAAGTGGAAAGAAAGGAGACCTGCTCTTTGGTGCCCAGAACTTCTGTGGTCTTGTTGGTGTGGACCTGGAAAACCTACCTCTTTTGAGACTTTGTCCAGGGTCCCGTGCCTGGGCAGGGTGTGGGCAGCCTGATCACAGCTGCCTGCCCTCGCCCCAGAGTCCTCGTCCCAGCAGGTGAACATAACAGGTGCTGAGCTGCACATTGATGCGGAGAAGTCCTATCACCAGGCTGGTCATGGTCACAAAAGCTTAACTCTTCCTTAAAATTAATAAATAGTGTTTTCATGAGAAAAACAAATTCTATTTCACTAGCTTAGCTGTTTTTTTCCCCGCAGCTCTTCTCTGTAGGTAGATTGGTTATTACCCTGTTAGGAAACAGGGAAATAGCTAAATGACTGTACTTCTGACAACCCCCAGGGAAGGAGACCCAACACAGGCAGAGGATATGGCAAGAACTTCTACTGTTTTCCCTGCTTTGAAGCCACCTGTTTCCCTTTGCAGAACCCCTCAGGCTCAGCCACACCTACCTGAGTCAGCTTAAATGGATTCAGCAGTTTATACCTGAGTGCTTCTTCCCTTGGTCATGCTCCATCTCTGGTGACAGGTGTGCAGTGGTATTCTTATCTGGGAAAACCCCAACTTTCTATCACGCATATCAGGCCTTTGCCAAAGAAAAACAGAAGCCTTTAACACAATGTAGCCAGCCTTGTATGTTCTGATGTAGTTAGGAGAGGGTTCAAAGCCAGTGTCTGTTCTCTCTTGATTGTGTGCCAAGTTCAATGCTTGCGGTGCTCTGCTGTTGGGGTGGGTTGGATATATGATGAAATTGCACCAGAAGTGTTGAATGTCCCCTCCTGCAGGAGTTCCATTTGTGTTTGTAACAGGCTGTGTGTGGATGATTTAGTGCGCTGGGTCCCCAGGTCAGCTGTGTGTTGAGAAGTACCCGGCCATGCCAAAGAGACACGGAGGCCACTCAGGCTAGCGTGATGATCCTGAAAGATGCTCCAGCAGCCAGAAGAATCTTCTCTGCGCTTGTAGTGCGAGAAGATTTGTGTTGCACCTGGGAAGGAGCCTGCGGGGCTGGCACGCGAGGCGGGTTTCTGTGATCAGTTGCCCATCAGTGTCCAGTGTCAGCTCATTAAGAGCTGACTTCGTCGTCATTTCAAAATGCATTTCAGACCTAGAAGTCTCTGCAAGTTCAAGTCGCTCCTTGTCCCATTAACTTTTCTGGCAGCCCCTCTTTTGTGGGCTACGTTGCATCAAAGTGAAGCCAGCACCCCTGGACTGTGCCTTCCCCTTACTCTGAAAAATGCAAACCCCTGAAATAAAAGGAGTTACGGGGATGCCAGGTTGGTTCTCCATTGATGGCTTCGCACAAGCATCTTCTGTTTCACTTTGTTACATTAGGCTTCTGAAGTGGGGATGCTTCCTACCTGGCGGATTAGCAGACACCGCGCTCAGAATAAACAAAAATAACAAGTTCCGTTTCCAGGCAGGGTGGCTGATTGAAGTTGGCTGTCATGTTCTGTGTTTCATATCACATTTCTCTACCTTTTTGTCTCAGATGTCATTGGATGTGACATTTTAATGAAAATACTTAAATTGCAAAAGCATAACTTTGTGACAAGAATGAAGTGGACAGTTGAACACAGGATGCTGTCCTGGCATGCCTTGCCACGGAGAACTGGACTTTGAGCAAAGCCCCGTTAGTGACACCCACCTGCTGCAGTTCCGTAAATCAGAGCTCAGCCTGCAAACCTTCAGGGCAGGCTCTGGTCAGGAAAGGAGGCAGCAATCAAGTGAGGATTTACACTGCAGAAAATGCTGCAAGAAGGTCCTCGCCCCAAAGGTGTGACTTAGCGTCGGTTGTCGTCCGAAAGCTTGTCCACTCTGATGAGGAATGGGTGCTTGCACGGGAACCGTGCTGCTTCAAACAGGATGCGGCTTTATATTCTTGATAACTTCTCCAGAAGTATGAAATGAAATCCTGCCCTCAGTCACTGAAACAGTTTATAAAAAACAGGAAGAAATGAGACGAAGATTGGCTCTTTTTTCTCAGGAAATTAAAAGAACCACAAGTGGTTGTCGTCAGCTCTCCCGACATAAACAGTATACGATTTCCTGGTCCTTCGAAACTGAAAACAAGTACCTCGCATTAAAGGAAAACAGATGCCTTGCGTATGACCGTGAGGCATGTTCTTTTCCTGAACACATCCCATTTCTGAACTTGACCTGATTCATCACGAAACACAGAGGTTTTGGTGGGAAGTAAATTTGAGGTCAGTTACTGTTCAAAATTATAAAAGTAGTTCCCAGGAAGACAGCATTAGCTACTCCACGGAGCTTTGGGTAATAAGATTTTGAAAAGCAGCTGTGATTTGGGAATTACATTATCTCATTTAAGAGGTGAGGAGGATTAGTTAATAGGCTTGGTGCATGGATAAGAATTTATTAGATTCCTCCTGTCATGGCCCTGCTTGGTGGAGCTGCTACACGTGGTTCAGTCCTAAGCTAGCTCTGGCCTAATGCCACTCACTGTCATTGGGGATAAATCACTGCTCAGCAGTCTATTCCATAAACAGCAATAATTAAGTTTTGCAGACCTTATCCTTATTAGTGTAAACTAAATAATTGGTTGGAATCCCAGTGTGTTTTCCCTTGCACAAACTTAGTAGAATCAATTATAGAACTGTTCAGAGGAAGAGCTTGCCACTAATAATTTCTTGGTTTTTAGGAAAAACAAGAAAATATCGTAAAATGTAAAATTATGAGTTTTGCCAAGAAAGGTGCTAGATTCTTTTAGTGCTAAGAAAACTTCACACAATATAAGTTCCAATGGGTTTGAACTTAATGGCAGTTTACTAATTAAATAGCAAGCTGGAAAAATATACATTTTGAGGGTAGGAAAGAAAAATAAGAATATAATTAAAAGTATGCTAATAGGCTCGGCACCTGGAGCTCAGCAGCTAGGGCATCAGCCACATACACCGGAGCTGGTGGGTTTGAGCCTGGCCGGGGCCTGCCAAACAACAATGACAGCTACAACCAAAAAATAGCTGGGCGTTGTGGCGGGCACCTGTAGTCCAGCTATTTGGGAGGCCGAACCAAGAGAATCACTTAAGCCTAAGAGTTTGAGGTTGCTGGGAGCTGTGACACCACGGCACTCTACCAGGGACGATGTAGTGAGACGTTGTCCCCGCCCCCCAAAAAATGCTAACAAAATAAGCAGAATTTGCTCTTTTGGAAAAGGCATATACATTCCAGGCGTCCTCAGATGTCTTTTACTCTTTTCAAGATGCTGAGTGCATCAGAGATGTGATTTGTTTTATAGAGGCAGCACCTCCAACTTCGAGAACATCCAGCTGGTTTCCTTGTGTCAATATGAGCATTGACAGAGGGGAAAAGTGTGGCCAGGTGGCCCCTGTGTTGCCCACACCAAGCAAGGATTGAGTGACACAAGGGACAAGAGAAGAGGCCTGTTCGGACTTGGCAAATCCCAGAATATGGAAACAAGAGTTTGAGGCAAGAAGGAGCCAGAAAAGATGTCATATCCCCCCCTCTGTGGGCAGGTGGTCATGAAGGTCTGGACAGCTGAGAATGCCCCCAGGCACCTCATGTCACCCCACGTCTGTCATAGCCACCCTTTAAGAATGCTAAAGGAACCTTCAGATTGCAGAACAGTTAGGCCAAGAGGAGCTTGCTTTGTGGCCACAGAGCACTTCTGTCCTGGGGAAACTCGGGTGCTCCCAGCAGGAGCTGCACACTGAAGTGACCTTGACCATGTTGCCTGCGCTTTTGGGCCAGCCAGGATCTACACACTGAAATGTCCTTGACCGTGTCTCCCGCCCTGCTGGGCCAGCCAGGAGCTGCACACTGAAATGTCCTTGACCGTGCTGCTGGCCCTGCTAGGCCAGCTGGCAGGTTCAGCTGGCAGGTTCTGAAAGTGTTGTGGGATCCTGACGTGGTTCCTTCTCCCAGGACCGTCTTCCATGAGGAGACATTCCAGGAAAGGTGCTTGGGGCACCAGGAGGCTCCCTCCTGTCACCGTCATCAGCCTCTGGAACCCTGCGCCCTGGCAGCTGCATGTGGTCCTGTGGCACACCCAGCCCTAGGCCAGGGAATCTGCATTGCAGTGAGCCCCGCAGAGGAGGGTGGAGAATGCAAACCAGAGCTTACAGCCTTGAGCAAGCACCCTGGGCTGGTGGTGTGGGTCACCCTGCAGGTGGGGGAAGGCCATTATCCAAATTTGCAGAATACGGATGTGAGAACAAGGCCACATCTCCTAGTGATGTCAGTGTGTTGGCAAGACCTCTAGTCCCATCAGTGACTGGGATCGAATGTGAGCATTGACAGTTCTCAACTTCAACAGATAAATACAGAGCTTTCTCCCCTACCCAGGAGGTTTCTTGTAATCGGACATCACATGCAAATGCCTAGTGCTTCTAAACTGAATTGCACAGTGATTTTTGCAGCACACTTGCTCTCACAAGGTGCATAATAGTTAAAGGCTAAGCCCAGAGGCCTATAAACCCAGCCAAGCCAGAGCGCCCTGAAGGGCTGGCGTCTTTGACACATGCTCCATGCCTTCAGACCCTGGTTTAGACACTATCGTGAAAGCAGCAGTTGTGGATATTCCCAGTGAGCATGTCAGAATACAGGAAAGGATATGATGGTAACACACCTGTCTTGCCTCTGAATCGCATAGTAGCCCAGAGAAGAAGGCAGTTCCCTTTACAGACGGCCCTCGGGGTCAAGTCTAAACCGTATGTAACACGCGTGTGCCTCACACAGCACGGTCCAACCCAACTGTCTCACTAATACGGATTTGCAGTTATAAATTCTGTACCTACAAACGATGGATTTCTAATAGAGTTTTCCAACAAGCTGTCATTGTGGTTGTATCACTAAAAGACCGAAAACCTTGAGCAGCCCGTGCCCCTAGCCTTCTTCACCACTGACATTTCTCCATGGGTTGCTTTTTCATTTGGGCTAAAATACAGATGCATTTTCACGCACAGTGCATGCGTGGACCAGATATCACAAGGAGGCAAAGGTCACCACAGGTCGGGCCTTTTATTTTTTCTGTTAAATGCTCTGTCTCTGTATATGTGGACATGGAGGTTGTTAAGTTTCCTGTAGGAGCAAAGTCTTGGCCTGTTACATTGTGCCTATTGAAGCGAAGTTTTACATCAGTTTGGCTTCTCCGAAGTTACTACTCCTGAATGAAATGTTCAGAAAACTTTAAAGAGATGATCTCTTTTGGAGGTTAAAAAATGAGTGACCCTAATGAAGGAATGACACAAATGCAGTCCCTGAATGTTTAATGCGGTTTTGTGTTCTTTGTTGGGAGTGATTTAAAACCCGGTATTGTTCTGTTCCCTCATGTTCCTAAACTTAGATGTCCCGCCACACGTTCATGTCCGTGAGGTCTGAAGGTCTGCCCAGCAATTAGTGCACATGAGAGGACAGAGGATGGGTGTGGTTCGTCTTGTGCTGTGAAAGCTGCATTGCTGTAATCTGAAATGATTCGTTGCCTATTTCTGTTAATTTGCACTGTTAAAAATTCTTAAAGTTTGAAATGCCTATATTCAGTCACTGAAGGAGACCTCTCCTTTTTTCTTAAAGTTGATGACCTTTCTGCTGTGCCAGCAGCCAGTATCTTGGTTCTGGAGGGAGAGCTAAGTGGTGGGGTTCTGAAACAGATGCTGGAGGTCCTGCTTTGCAAAGGGTATTTTCTGTATATCTCAGATCAACATTCTTTGTAATACATGATTCTTAAGTGTAACTTATATTTCAAAAAATGCCTAAAAATTATTTTATATTTCCCTTTTGCAATTTTTCTCTATTTCCAATACACTGAATTGATTTGAATTAAAGTTGTGATAAAACCAAAAGTTAGAGTAAAAGGATGTTCATTCCGTCTTAAAAGTGGTTTCACAGCCACTGACAAATGTCCAAACCATTGTTGTGACCTTTAAAACTAGAGTTTTCTAAAATAATCTTATTTTTATACCTGTATTTTCCAACAAGTTAAGATATATACAACCAAAAAGAAGAGAAAACATTTTGGTTTACTTGAATAAATAATACCTCCAACTTGTTGGGTTTGGAATTTTTTTATTTTTATTTATCTTGGGTCACACTTTTCACACCTTACCATAGGTGAGGAGTCATGTTCTGTTTCCTCCACTACTTAGATGTGGGTCCCTAGAAATTAGCAAAAATAAAAGTGAATGGAGAGGCAAGGTCAGCTTCAATCATTAAAATGTGCAAAACATGGGGCAGCACCTATGGCTCATCGGGTAGGGCGTTGGCCCCATATACTGAAGGTGGAGGGTTCAGACCTGGCCCCGGCCAAACTGCAAAACCAAAAAATAGCCGGGCGTTGTGGTGGGGGCCTGTAAGTCCCAGCTACTGGGGAGGCTGTGGCAAGAGAATTGCCTAAGCCCCGGAGTTGGAGGTCGCTGTGAGCTGTGTGATGCCACTGCGCTCTACCTAGCGCGACAGAGTGAGACTCTGTCTCTACAAAAAAAAAAAAAATGTGCAAAACATGCTGAAAATGAGGGAAGAATAAAGTGATTGAAGGTCCGGAAACCACCCAGGTGGAGAGAATCCCAGTAGCACATTTCAGCAGTCTTAAGGGTGCTCAGCCTCATCCTGGGGATGGAAGGTGACCAGATTGGTAACGCCTGTGCTGGGGTCTCTTGATCACCCAGCAGGGAGATGGTGCCCTCCCATGTTACAGAAGTCAATTGGCTCTGACTTGACATCAGCGTTTGCCCTGGATGCAGCAGTGCCCAGCTCTCCCTCTCTGCCCCACACCCTCTCACCCACCTGCAGTCCTGAGCCTGAGCTCAGTGCTCAGAAACACTTGATGATGAAACAGACGTCACCTGCGGGCCGTGATCCAGCCACTACCTGATCCTTTAAAAGTCAGCTTCTTTCCATAACTACACACTTTTTGTTTAACAATACCCAGAGGAGAGAGAAAAAGAATTTCCAATAATTAGGAGGTGAGGCGATAGTTACTGGACTCACAGAATAGGACTTTTACTCTCTAATAACGAAGGATGTAACTTGTTCTCAGTTTTGTTTCTGTGCTGGACCCCCAGGTTTGTCCCAATTTGCCATCAGGAAGCTGTGGGGTGGCCAGCCTGATGGGATTTTCCAGGTCTGTCACTAGGTGGCACTGTCGTGAAGCTTTGCGACATGACATACCGTCCCTCCTTTATTTCATTCACTCTAGCTTTCACAGCCCAAAAGCTACCCATAGATGCCCACTCCTCTGTTCTGCTCTTTATAGAATCTGCTCGGTACATACTAAACTTTAGTGATGACCCCCAGATACGTGCATCTCAGGCCTTCCCCGATCCCGGGTTATTACACGTGGGCTTCAGAGGGCTCTTAGGACCAGTGTGCTTGCGGTCATCCTGGGTGGGGCTGAGGTACCGCAGGGTACCAAGAAGTCTCTAGGTTCTTCCATAAGTGGCATAGTTCAGATCTGAAAAGCTAGTGTGCCTGATTACCAGGCCCATGGTCTCCACCACTGTGCTACTGCCTTATAAGGCTCAAAACTGGAAATTGAAAGTTATTTTCAAAAATTAAAAATCACGGGCCAGGGGCTTGGTGCCTGTGGCTCAATGGGCTAAGGCGCCAGCCAGGTACACCTGAGCTGGTGGGTTCGAATCCAGCCCGGGCCCGCCAAACAACAATCACAGCTACAACCAAAAAAAAAAAATGGCCGGGCGTTGTGGCAGGCGCCTGTAGCCCCAGCTACTTGGGAGGCAGAGGCAAGAGACTCGCTTGAGCCCAGGAATTGGAGGTTGCTGTGAGCTGTGATGCCACCGCACTCTACCCAGGGTGACAGCTTGAGGCTCTGTCTCAAAAAAAAAAAAAAATCATGGGCCAGGGACGGTGGATCACACCTCTAATCCCAGCACTCTGGGAGGCCCAGGCAGGTGAATCATCTTAGCTAAGGACTTGGATACCAGCCTGAGCTAGAGTGAGACCCGGTCTCTATAACAATAGCCAGGCGTTGTGGCAGGCACCTGTAGTCCCAGCTACTGGGGAGGCTGGGGCAAGAGGATCACTTGAGCCCAAGAGTTTGAGGTTGCTGTGAGCTGTGATGCCATAGCACTCTACCGAGGGTGACACAGTAAGACTCTGTCTCAAAAAACAAAACAAAACAAAAATTAAAAATCACGCATGCTAAAATCAAAATGCTGCAAGGGAAAATCGTTGAAAATATCTGACATCAAAAGCTGACATCAAGCAGCAATTCTGGCCACATGTCAGGACATTCACCCTCAGAACAACCTCCATCATATACACACCGTTACTGGAAATATCTGTGGCGCTCTAGAATGGACGGCAAGGGTATGGAGAGCACGGCCCAGGAAATCGAGGCAGGAAGATCCCACACCACAGGATGAAGTTCCACAGGCCAAGGTCTTAAGCCTGTCATCATGATTAAAAGTGAAAACATAAAGGCCCACTGCTTTTAGCAAATACAAATCTTGCACAATAAGCCAAATGTATTACCAGTGTCTTATTTTGGGTACCCTAATGCTTTGACAACGGGCCCCTGCCCACCCTGGAGGGAGGACCCCTCCTTCCAAATGCAAACCCACCAGTCCAGAGCTGACATCCCATTCTCCTCCTTGGCGCTGTAATATTCAGGCAGTATCCACCTGTCCTAGTCACCCAGCGCTGAGTACCAGGCAGCCGGGCATAGGCTCTATGCCCCAGGACCTGCTGAAATTATTCCACCGGCCTGTCCTAAGTCTGCTCATCCCGTTTCTTTGATTCCTTCCTGTAAAAACACAGTAAAGGCTCCTCCCACTCTTCCCTCTCCTTTTTCCTTTGACTGACTCCCTCGTGTCCCTGTGTGGCCCTGCACGGCGGCCTCACGTTTCTATGGCTGTGTGACAGTCATTTCTGTGTCTCCCTGTCTTAGCACACCTCATTCAGAAAAATCCCTTAAAGTGCCAAAGAAGAACATGTGTCAGAGTATGAAGCACACGCAGATGCTGTCAGCCAACAGCTGGCCCAAGTGGGAATGCACGTGGCCGGGAACCACCAGCCAGCCTCACCCTCAAACTAATGTCTGCAGAATACATAAGCAGCTACACATGAAGTAAACAAAGCTTTTTGGGATTTGTAGTTGCCCACAAGGTAGGCAGTGTTCTACTTTGCGGATAGAAAATGTAGATGGCAATAATCATTCCAAAGAGCCCTAAGAATATCTGTCTCATCTCAGAACCAAAACTTTTTTTAGAAATGTATCCTGAAAAGATGGAAATGTGGGCAAAACAAGATACAGGGTAGAGTAAAAAGAGAAACTTGCTGAATATGCCCATATTGCTCTGATTTTAAAAGAGAAAATATCTACAAAAGTGAGAGCAGAAAATGTAAGAGTGTGGCAAGCAGGTGAAGTCCACACTAACGTGTCACTCCCCAAGGAGGAACGTAAAGGGGATGGCGTAAAGATTCGTTAATTAATTTTTATTTTTATTCAAATAATACTTTGCGATAGTTAATTTCATGTTTCAACTTGACTGGGACAAATATTTTGCCAAATATTATTCTGGATGTGTGTATTAGCTCAGGCTTCTATTAAGTAATAGTTTTATTTTCTGCGTGGTTCCGGAGGCTGCTAAATCCCAGATCAAAGTCCAGCAGGACTGGGCTCCCGGGAGGGTTCTCTTCCTTGTTTGGAGCTATTTGAGAGGGGAGGATCCCTCGAGCTTAGGAGTTCTCACAGGGAGCTATGATTGGGTGTTAACTCCACTTTAGCCTGAGTGACGGGACAAGGACCTGTTCCTAAAAATTAAAGAATGTAAGTACTTTCAAGAGGCTTAACACACACAAAGTGCCTCCTGCGCCCCTGCCCACCTCTGGATCCTCTCACGCGGGGTAACGCCTCCCCCTCCACACTCTGTTTGCTCTGTTTGACTCACTCACCTCCTTCCTTCCACGTTTCTAAATAATCACCCGATAGCCTTGACCCCACAGAGTCATTGCCAACCTTAGCGTTCTCTAGACTACCACGTCGACTGGAGCCCGTTTCTGGCCTCTCCGGATCCCATTTGTGTGTCTGCTTTTGTGTCTGTTTTTTTTTTTTTAATTATTTTTTATTACATCATAACTTCGTACATTGATGCATTTATGGGGTTCAGTGCTGTTTTGAGTGTGTCTGTTTCGGTTGCTATTGCTTATTAGTGGGATTTTAATGCACAGAAAGGCAGTCTCACCCGCTTCATAATCTTACATAACATTATCACGTATTTATTCTTCTAGATATCTTTTAGAAACACTGAATGGCATTACTTAACTCATCCTACTGAGATTTGTTTTGGAGCCACACTACAATCATAGGTGAAATTAGAGAGACTTTACCTCTTCAAAGTACTAAGCCTTCCGCTGAACAGAAGGGTGGCCTTCTACGTCTAGCTCTTAGGGCCCTCGGTAGGGTTCCGTACATGTAGATCCATGTCTTTTTCTTTCTTTCTTTCTTTTTTTTTTTTTTCCAGTTTTTTGGCCGGGGTTGGGTTTGAACCCACCACCCCCAGTATATGGGGCCGGCATCCTACTCCTTGAGCCACAGGCGCCGCCCCATCCATGCCTTTTTATTGATAACTTTATTCCCAAGGGTTTTGGATTTTCTGCTGTCATCATGAATAAGAGGGATGGCTCTTAGGTATTAAGCTTGTCCTAGTGGTGTGACGTTGACATATTACATAACCTTCCTCTGCCTCAACTTCCCAGCTTTGAGATGGGGTGAACAGTAGTCCTCCTTCTGTACCAATTAAATGAGCTAATTTTTGTAAAGTGCCTGGTGTAATGGGGGGTTTTTTGGTTTGTTTTTGGTTTTTTGGGTTTTTTTTTTTGAGAGTTTCACTGTGTCGCCCTTGGTAGGGTGCTGTGGTGTCAGAGCTCACAGCACCTCAAATTCTTGGGCTTAAGTGATTCTCTTGCCTCAGCCTCCCAAGCAGCTAGGACTACAGGTGCCTGCCACAATGCCAGGCTATTTTTGTTGTTGTTGTAGTTGTCATTGTTGTTTGGCAGGCCGGGGCTGGGTTCGAACCCTCCAGCCCCAGTGTATGTGGCCAGTCCGCTAACCTCTGAGCTACGGGCGCCATGCCCTGGTATAATATTTGTCACAGGAAGCACCATATGTGATGTTTAATTTTTTTTTAAAAAAGGATATTATAATTTGAAAATACTTTTTACAGTGCATGATAGCTTTTGACTTCGCTTTGTGTTGAGATTTTTGTTTTGTTTTTTGTCTCTGCTATTGAGGAAGGTGTATACATATACATGAATTCAAATTTATTAAACAAAATTTTTTTTTCTTTTTTTGGCCAGCGCTGGGTTTGAACCCGCCAACCTCCAGCATATGGGAGGCTGGCGCCCTACTCCTTTGAGCCACAGGCACTGCCCCTACTAAACATTTTTAAAAGATAATGGGCTTTAGGCTCAACGCCTTTGGCTCAAGTGGCTAAGGCACCAGCCATGTACACCTGAGCCGTGGGTTCAAATGCAGCCCAGGCCCGCCAAAAAAAAAAAAAAAAAACAATGACGGCTGCAACCAAAAAATAGCCTGGCGTTGGTTGTGGCGGATGCTTGTAGTCTCAGCTACTTGGGAGGCTGAGGCAGGAAAATCGCTTGAGCCCAGTTGTTGGAGGTTGCTATGAGCTGTGAGGCCACAGCACTCTACCCAGGGCGACAGCCTGAGGCTCTGTCTCAAAAAAAAAAAAAAAGATAATGGGTTTTAGTCCATTAGAAAAACCTTCCCAACACAACGTTTCTAGAGAAACTCTCCTTCCTATGTTTCCTTTTAGTATTCTGACAATTACATTTTTTTTTTGAGACAGAGTTTCTCTCTGTTGCCCTGGGTAGAATACCGTTGCATCATAGCTCACAGCAACCTCAAACTCTTTGGGCTTGAGCAATCTTCTTGCCTCAGCCTCCCAAGTAGCTGAGACTGTAGGCATATACCACCACACCCAGCTAGTTTTTCTATTTTTAGTAGAGAGGGGGTTTTGCTCTTGCTTAGGCCGATCTGGAACTCCTGAGCTGAAGTGATCCACTTTCAGGGGTGAGCCACTTCTCCCAACTGTTTTTAACATTTAAATCTTTAATCCATTTGAAATATATGCTCCTGCAAGATGTGAGGTATGGTTTTTCCCAGTTTGGGGATGGTTTACAGTGTCATTTCACCACCGTTGATTAAATAATTCGCCCTTTCCCTTGATTTGAGATGAAACTTTATCGGATGCTTAATTATTGTGTGTGCTGGAGCCTCCTTCCTGACTCCCTGTCCCTCCCACTGGCCTGCCAATCACCTGCCAGTGTCATGCTGTTCTATGGACTAAAATTGTATATTTTAATAGTTGCCATAGCTACATCGAGTTCATTCACATCACCCTTCTTTTTCAAATTGTCATGGTTATTTTTATTTTTTCATATGAGCATTTAAATCAGCTATTATACACTCCCCCCAAATACACTTACTATAATTTTTATTGGAGTCATGTAAATTTATAATTTAACTTAGGGAAATTTGACCCCTTTCTACTGTTGAATTAACCTATCTAAGGAGGGGAAATGAGTTTCCATTTGTTAATTTCTTTGTGTTTCTTAAGAACATATTAAAGTTTCTTTGGTATAAGTCTGCCCAATTTTCTGTTAATTTATTTCTAGGCATTTATCTTTTTTTGTTATCGTTATTGCAAAAGAGGCCTTTTCTTCCACTAAATCTCCTAACTGACAGAATGTGAAAGGTGAAAGCTGGATATTGCTGTATATTATTAACTATGTGGCATGTTTTCTTGGTGAATTATTTTAGTTGAGATTTTCTAGGCGAGTAGTTTGAGATTTGCGGGGATACAATTGTATCATATGCAAATGGTGATAGTATTTCTTCATTTTTACCAATTTTAAACCTCTGTTTTCTTTCTCCTGTCTGATTATGTTGCTGGTACCCTTTGTACAATGCTCAATAGTAATGGGCCTTCTGGTTTTGTTCCTAGCTTTAAAAACTGACAGTGGCTGAGAGCTATATTTTATTATGTTTATTTTATTGTACTGAGAATTTTATCAAACATTTTATCAATAATTTTGTTACATGTTTTTTTCATCATGCATAGAAGTTATCACCATTTATCTTCTTAGATTTAAGAACGTGGTAATTATGTTGCTAGTAATCTAATATTGAATTAGCCTGGAATTACCTCTGTTTGATCATGAAATCTTTTAACTTGCTTTGTTTGATGTCTGCTCATGTTTTATTTATTATTTTTTCTGCCTATATTTGCAAATTTAGTTGTCTATGGATTTCTTTTCTTGTGTATCCTGTCAAATGTTTCTATGAATGCTGTGCTTGCTCCCTAAAAAGAATCTGGTGTTTACCCTTTTTTATAGGCTCTAGGTATGGGATTACCTATTTTTTAAAAATTTGGTAAAATTCCTTTCAGAAATTCTTTTATCTCGGTGTCACTGGGGAAGGTGGTCCCTTCACAACTTCCTCCGTGTCGTCCATGGAAATAATCTGCTTAGATATTTTTCATCTCTACTCTATCAGTTTTGATGAATTTTAGTTTCTTATAAAATTATTCATCTTAATATAAGTTTCCCAATTACATTTAAAGATGAAGCTAAACAGTGTTAAGATCTCTTCCTCCCATGTGTAGGACACACTTACAACACAGACTTCAACACGACAAAGGCGAATTCTATAACCTAATCATATGATCCCTCATATTAATCTGAAATTTTAGAAAAAGATTATTTTCCTTATTTCTTCTGTTGTGGTGGTTGTTTATTTGTGACCTGCCACCCTGGCCTTGTGCTACCACCTGCATTTCATTGTTCTCTTTTTTTTTTTGTTTCCTTTAGTTTATTTTTGATTGTTGATAACTTCATTTGTTTTCATTCTGTGTCATTGATTCAAGCACTTGTGGCAATAAATATTCCTCTGAGCACTAATTTATGGTATTTCATATATTCTGACATATTATGTCTTTATTTTCTAAGACTTCCACAATTTTTCTGTTTATTCTTTCACCAAAGACAAGTTTGGGAGAGATTTTTAAAATTTTCCGGTGGCAGGAGCTTTTTTGGCCAATCGTTTCCAATTGGCTTGCTTTGGGATTGTGAGGCTAAAGGAGCTAAGGAAATTTTGCCCCCAAATATAACTCCTTGGTATAAAGAATATGTCAAATTAAAGCCCATTCATGATCAGGAAGCATTGAAGGAGGCCTTTCCTTTATCTACGTAAAACCTGAGTAACCTGATTGGGACTCAAAAGAAGCTGCTGACTTCCTTATTATATGCTAATAGACCTAGCCCCAAGGTCATGGGAAGCTGGATAACTGTCTTTCAGGTAAATCTACAAATCAATCTATTCCCACTTATCTACACACCACCCCCAGCAACCGCTTTCTGCACCTGTACTTTCCACATTCTCCCCCTCCCTTCCTAAAGGCATCTAGAAAGGTCTCTGACCATCACTGAGACTTTGGGTAATGATTCTTGGGATTTCTCTCCCCATGCACATGGTATTTGGAAGTAAACCTTTCTCTTATTAATCTACTGTAACTGAGAGTTGATCTTTCAGTGAAGCAACCAAGGGAAAGGGCAGGTTTCAACATGATCCTTATAAGGCTGATCTGTAACAAGTTCAGTATTTGAAAGGAGATTTTTTTCCTTGTGGCCCAACACAGGACAATTTCCATATCCTACCTGTAGCAGGGGCCAAGGCAGACAATAAGATTCTCAGGCGCCAGTTGGAAGAGGAAGTGGCTTTATTTGCTGGCCAAGACTCAGCGGGTGAGCATCCCCAAAACTGAGTCCATCAACTCAGTTTCTGGTCTTCCTTTTATACAGTCTTGGGCAGGGGTCCCCAAACTACGGGCCCGTGGGCCACATGAGTTAGTGTGAATTGTATTTGTTTCCATCTTGTTTTTTACTTCAAAGTAAGATATATGCAGTGTACATAGGAATTTGTTCATAGTTTTGTGTTTTTTTTTAACTATAGTCCAGCCCTCAAATGGTCTGAGGGACAGTGAATTGGTCCCCTGTTTAAAAAGTTTGAGGACGCCTGGTCTTGGGGCTTGTGTGCATGTGAGAAGCTGGTGATTCAGGGAAGGTCAGGCTGGCACAGGCCCTTGGGACATGGTGCCCGTCCTCGAAGACAACAGAAGGTCAAGAAAGTTATAAGGTGACTGCACAGATTCAGTATACATCCGCTGGAGGACATTGAGATACCAGGGACATCTGCTGAAGTGGGGGTTGTAATTAGTAGCTTGGTACTGACTGCAGATTGCCTGGACAATGCCTGGACAATGCCTGGGCAGAGTCCACTTCTACTTCTCTCCCCTGCCTCACTACGAGTGCTGGAAAACAAGGCACTTTCTTCCCTTCATGGTGGAGAATTTGAACCTTGCTCATCAATCCTATTTTGCCGTGTTATGTAGATTTGCTTTTTCTTTATTCTTTTAAGCTACCTGTCATGGACTGAAATGGGGACCCGAGGTCTCCTCAGACCGAGTGCCTGTCTGTTTCTGCAGAGCTCAGCTCTGTTTCTACAGGTCCCCTGTCACTTTGTCCACAGGTACTGTGACATAAGGCATACGCTCATTCGGAATCTCCCCTTTAAAAAATAGGGCAAAGTGGCTTGGCGCCTGTGGCTCAACAGGCTAAGGCGCCAGCCACGTACACCTGAGCTGGTGGGTTCGAATCCAGCCTGGGTCCGCCAAACAACAATGACAGCTACAACCAAAAAAGTGGCCGGGCGTTGTGGTGGGCGCCTGTAGTCCCAGCTACTTGGGAGGCAGAGGCAGGAGACTCGCTCGACCCCAGGAATTGGAGGTTGCTGTGAGCTGTGATGCCACGGCACTCTATCCAGGGTGACAGCTTGAGGCTCTGTCTCAAAAAACAAAAACAAATAAATAAAAAATAGGGCAAAGTACTCCTCTTGGAATCATATAACACCTTTTGGCTTAAATTCCTTCTTGAAGGCCAGGCCCAGTGGCTCATGCCTGTAATACTAGCACTCTGAAAGGCCCAGGTAGGCAGATTGCTTGAGCTCAGGAGTTCAAGACCAGCCTGAGCAACAGCCAGACTAAAAGTAGAAAAACTAGCCAGGTATTGTGGCAGCTGCCTATAGTCCCAGCCACGAAGAGGCTGAGGCAGGGGGATTGCTTGAGCCCAGGAGTTTGAGGTTGCTATGAGCTATGATGATACTATGGGACTCTAGCAAGGCAACCAAGTGAGACTCTGTCTCAAAAAAGAACACAAACAAAACCCCCCCAAAACACAAATAAATAAATAAATTCCTCCTTGAGTGGTATAAAGACCTCAGACGTCCCTTCACTGTTCTTCACAGCAGCTTCCTATGAAGCACCTGTCTCTGTTCCCAACTTTGCTGATCAGCCAGAGTTGGGTTTTCTTTTTCTATGAAATCAAGAACTCTTCTTTTTTAAATAGACAGAGTCTGTTTACATTCATTGACATTTGAAGACAATTTTGTTTCTGTCCTACTGTTATATTTTATGTTTACATTTATATGGCTTCTTTCACTGTGAGATGTTTGTTTTGTGTAGTTCTTTTATCCAGGAGAGCTTGTTCTTTTAGTACAGTGGACACTTTTGTGATTAATATTATAGTGTTATGTAATGGCGGAGTCTCTTGGCCTGGTATTTTAAGACAATATGTGTTAGTTTTCTGCTGTCAGGTGAGTTCATTTTCTTCCCTGCCTTCCCCCTCGCGCCCTCACTTGATTTCAGTCAGTCTTAACTTCGTCTTTGACGTGATTTGCCAGTTCTGTTTGTTTTCTATGGCCCAGCCGGGGCAGTTGAGAATCAGTGAACATGCCCTAACTCCTTCCTTCCTTCCTGCTTCCTTCTCTGTGTTCGTTAGTCAGTTTTTTCTCCTTTAGAGACAGAGTCTTGCTCTGCTACCCAGGCTGGAGTGTGCAGTGGCACTGGCAGAGCTCCCCGCAACCTTCCACTCCCAACTCGAGGGATCTCCCAATCCAGCCTCCTGAGTAGGCAGGAGGCAGGACTGAATTCTGACCATTTTTCTTCTTGCCCAAATTTCTTCCTAAAAAGCCTGGTGAAACACACGTATGAATAGTAAAATCTCGTTAAACAGGTTTTTATCAATGTAGTAGAAGGTAGCTTACTTTCCAACATGATTCTGGTATATCATCCCATTGTTACCAGAATCTCTTTCTTCAGTAGTTCCTTGGTCTTGGGGATTTGAAGAATGAACCAATGAACTACAGATTAGTGGTTAAGATAGGATTTTATTAGACAGAAAGGCATATAGGAGTAAAATGCACCAGAGCTTCTGACAAAGGGGAAGACAGAGTTGGAAGTCTCCCACGTGGGTCTTTTGTCTAGGGGTATATATTACAGTTGGCCAGAACTTGGTAGGTAGAAAAACACCTTTACAAACTTAATGAGTGTATTAACAAATGAGTGACTGCAGTCCCTCCCCTAGGACAAGGTTATTATTCTCTGCAGTTTTTGTGTCAGGGAAGGAATTAGGGTGTTACTCTTTACTCAAGGTGGAACCACCCAAAACTTTTCAGGCTGCTTTGTTCATGATCTTGCTGGAGCCCAGAGAGTGTGGCCTGGAAAGGGCAGGCTGTTTGTGCCTAGGGATGGGGGTCTGATTTCAGAGCTCACCTGGGCCTAAAGAATGGGGGGGGGAGGGTCCCTGTCCGGCCCTGAGTGGGGGAATCCTATATCAGCATGAGAGGTAGAAGACCCCAGATCTTAACTTAAACATTCCTTTCTACTGACTCCAGAACTTCAGACAAAGCTTAACTATTTCTGTTGCAGGAAGACAAGGACCCATGGTGAGAATGAACACCCAAACACCATTTTTAAGAAGAAGAAGGCTTTTATTCAGCCAGGGTAAGAATGCAAAATGACCACATTCCCCTATTGCCTTGGTACCAGTCAAAAAGCTTTTCATCCCCAGACAAAAAGTTCCAGCCCTCGGTCCCTTTCTCACTGATCAGTTTGAATCAAGCTGGAGAAGCAGCTCTGGCTTTTATAGAACTGAGGGCCTTTACAAAAGCAGAAGGAAGCAACTTTCTAGATCCCAGGGAGTTAAGTTTCTACAAATTCCTAAGAGCTGAGTCTCCATGGGGAAGACCTCACAGGTGTATCCTTGAGGTCTCCTTGAGAAGACCTCTGTTCTCCTAAACCTCACTTTTTGTGGGTATCTTCTTTCATTTTAACCAATTGCTAACTAAAGAATCACTAAAACCCACCTATGGCTTGTGAGCTCTGCTTTGAGATGTCCTGCCTTTCCAGGCCGAACCAATGTCTACCTCCCATGTACTGATTTATGGTTTTACCTGTAACTCCTGTCTCTGTGGATGTATAAACCCAGCTGTAACCCAGCTGCCTTGAGCACATTCTCTCAAGACCTCTTGAGACGATGTTCCCTGGCCACAGTTGCACATATTCCACTCAGAAAAAATCCTGTTTAAATTGTCTTGTAGAGCTTAGGATTTTCCCTTGACAGGCCTGAGAATAGGACTACCCTAAGGGCTGTCAAACTTCTCTCAGCTCTAGCTCACCTGCCCTTGTACACCGTCCTCTCTTGACCTGACTCTGTCTTGCCCTCCAAGCCTCTCTAGATTCCCTGTGAACAGATTCTGTAGCTCAGAGATTCTGGGAGTTGAAAGTATACTTGAGTCACCTGGGGATCTCATTCAAATGCACATTGTGATTCTATGGATCTAGGGCAGCCCTTTCGGAAAAGCTCTCAGGTGGGGCAGGCTGCTGGGCCCCTTCACCAAAGTCTAGGTTGTGCCCCTCCCCCAGCCCCACTTTCACTAAGGGCTCGGCATGGTTACTGCCGCCCAACCCTTCAGACCCCAGCCAGACCTCCCCACCCACCCCAACCCCCTGCCCCTAAGCCCTCATGGTCCTCCGCAGGTGGGATTAAAACCCCCCCACCAGACACCCTGGTGTTGGTGGTTAGGTTGGGCTGACCCAACCAACCAAGAAGGCCTCCTGGCAAGCAGGAAGTGGGTGTGGCCGCCATTGTTCCCCAGGGCCCCTGCTCTGTGCCTGGCTCCTGGGAAGATACTGACTCTTTCCTGAATCGAACAAGTTGAGTGGCTTTCTAGTCCGGATTTACTTGTCTGGTTTCTTCATGCTTCCTACAATGTCCTTAAAACATTTTCAGTCCCAGACAGTAAACTTGTTGCCTGTGCTGCGTGTGTGCGCTCAGCACCAGCACAGGGACTTCTTCCTCTAGGGTCCTCCCTGTCAGACTCCTGCCCCTTCCCGCCCACCCACCTGGACGCAGCAGGAAGACGCTCTGAACTCACCTGAACCTTCAGGAGGAAGAGGGCGGCCCCTGCTCGTCCCCTCCCCCTGCTCGCAGTAGCCTGAAGTGACCCCTCTTGGCATTCCTGACACGTGTAGCCTTCCTTCAGTTATCAATAAGGCCTTTGTTTCTCCCTCCTCTGAAACCAGCTCGAAAGTTGAGCCTTGGGCTTTCTCTTCTAAGGATTCCGTGAAGTCATCTGCCCAGCTCTGAGAGGGGCCACCCTGACCGTTCCTCCCTGCAAGGTGAGGACACTAACACCCGTCTTTCCATGAGAGGTCAGGTTTGTAGGCCTCAGGTTAAGGCTGTCCTGACCCTCTGGTCCCCACAAATGGTATGTTGCCGGGCAGACGGTGGGGACTCAAATACGCTTTTATTGAATAATGAACAGAACAAAAGGACAAATGAAAGCATTTGGTAAGCTGAACTCCTGGAAGAAATGGGGGTTTTAACATCAGCAGCTTTTAATGTCTTTGAAAGAGAAGAGAATGGATCTAATCAGCAGAACTACGCCCCGCCCCGAGGAGAATTGAGCTACTCCCTTTCGGTCCTTTATTTAAGGAATCCTCAGGTAGCTTTTCAAAAGCAGATGAATAAGCAGTGAATCAAGTTGGGGGGTGGGGGTGGAGAGAAAGAAGGAAGAGGTGATTCCTTCCATTGTCATTAAAATAAACCTGATTCTTGTCAACATATCTACTCCCCCTTGATTCTGCCCACAAATACTATGGGGACTCTTTATGTTCCCTATAATGGCACAGCATAAACTTTTACCAACTCCAGCTGCCAGGGAGTGGAGTAGCCTGAAGACAAATGGCCGAGTGCCTGCTCACTTGGGACATGAGGAATCCGAGGCCTTTCCCTGTGTGCACGGTGGTCCTGACTGGGCCCTGGAACAATGGACAGGGCTGAGGTTTCCTTCCTTTTGAAGGCTAACCTGGGTAATGAAAGTCCAGCAGCCATCATCTGCCCAAACATCTGAGGAAGGCCAGAAAACACTCTTGGAACTAGTCTTTCAAACACCAGAGTGGCATGGCAGTGGGCCGGTCTGGCCTCTGCCCTGCCAGCCCTGCGGTAGGTGTGGGGCCATGCTGAGCCCAGTTCAGACTGTGTGTCCAACCTCCTGCCTCTGTCTCACTCCTGCTTCTGTGCTGAGCCTTACCCCACCAAGGTCAACCCCAGTTCACACAACAGAAGGCATGGGCCTGGCAATGTGACTTGCAAGGTATCTAGAAGGGTGGGACAGTTTATGACACCAGGCAGCTCACTTAAGACATCACTGAGGTCTCCCCTCATTCAGCCCTTGCCAACCATGCTACCCAGGAAGAGCCACCTCAAGTTCACCTTCATCTTCTCACCTGCTTGCCCAGCCCCTCACCCTGACTAGCTCTGCTTCTATGAGGCAAACCTCTGTCACCATCCTCCTCTCTGAGAGATTTAGATGAACTTTCCAGAATATTTTCTACCTTGACTTTTATGACTCTGATCTCATATTTTTCAAGCTTCAGATGGTAAATTGTTCTTTTTTGTTTGGGGGAGTTGTTGAGACAGAAATTTCACTCTTTTGCCGTGGGTAGGGTCTCCTGGCATCATAGCTCTCAGCAACTTCAAACTCTTGGGTTTAGGCATTCCTCTTGCCTCAGAATCCCCAGTCCTCGTGCCTGGGACTACAGGCACCTGCCACAATGCCCAGCTAGTTTTTCTGTTTTTAGGAAAGACGGGGTCTTGCTCTTGATCAGGCTTATCTCGAACTCCTGAGCTCAAGCGATCTACCTGCCTCAGCTTCCTAGAGTGCTAGGATTACAGGTATGAGTCACCTCTCCTGTCCAATTTGTTCTTTTAATAAACTAACCTTGTGAATAAGTGTTTCCAGGGGGAAGAAATAGGTGGCCTGGCAGTTTTTCTCAAGCTTTTGCACACAAATCACTAGGGATCTTACAAAAGTTAGGAGTCCCAAGTGGAGAGCACAGTACAGTTCTGACAGCTCCCAGGCAATGGTGGTCCCAGGACCATATACCTTGAGTATCAAGGGTTGGGGTAACCTCTCTCCTCCCATCCTTTATTATTAAACTCTGGTTCTCAACCACCCAGATAATTTTGCCTCCAAGGGAGGCATTTTTGTGGCTATAACTGGGACACTGTCACCGGCCATCCAGTAAACAGAGCTCAAGGATGCTTCTCAACACGCTACCACAGGCAGATCCCCACAGCAAAGAATTTTCCAGCCCCAGATATCAGCAGTGTCCAGACTGGGAAACTCTCATCTTAGTTGGTTCTAATGCTGCCTATACACTGGAGTCGCCTACAGTTCTATTAAAAGATAACAATCCTCAGGGCTCTTCCGGGACAATGATGGTAGCATCTGTGGGGCGAGGGGTGGAGGGGCTGCATGGTTCTATTTTCCAGATGTACCCTGTGATTCTAGTGTGCAAACCCAGCAGAGACCCAGTGGCCTCAACTGGTATTGTCTCTAATGTTGGAAATCGAGGTTTGCTATGTGGGAACTTTTCAATGTTCCTTACAATGGCACAGCATAAACTGTTACCAAACCCAGCTGCTAGGGAGTGGAGCAGCCTGAAGACAAATGGCTAAGTGTCTGCTCAGTTGGGACATGAGGAATCCGAGGCCTTTCCCTGTGTGCACCGTGGTCCTGACTGGGCCCTGGAACAAGGGACAGGGCCGAGGTGCTCATTCGTGCCCTTTCCTGAGACCCATTCTAACTATGCATGTCACAATTGGCTTCAAACAGAATGAGGACTTTCATCTTTATCAAAGCTATAGAGATAGATCGTTAATATCATCTGATTTTATAGGGAAAAAAGGATAGGAAGAAGTAGGTGAACTATTAGATAAGTAGAAAAGCAGCAGAGCTAAGTTTAACACCAGAATTTACAAACTCACATCAAAAGAGGTCACTGCCACTGCAGGAAACAGTATAGAGATTCCTGAAAACCTGCAAGTAGAATGAGGGCATGATCAGCAGTCCCACTATCAGGCGTCTATCCAGAGGAAATGAGATCCAAGCCATGTGTGCCCTCCCGCCTTCACTGCAGCGCTATTCACGGGAGTCAAGCAAGGGAAGCAGAATAAAATGTGGAGATGCATGTACACGGTGGGATGTGAGTCAGCCTTGAAAAAGAAGGAAACTGCCTTCTGCAACAATATGGATAAACCTGGAGGACATCACATTAAGTGAAATATGCCAGGCACAGACAGACAAATTCTTCATGATCTCACTTATAAATGGAATCTAAAATGTCAAACTCCAGGCTCAGCACCTGTGGCTCAAGTGGCTAAGGCGCCAGCCACATACACTTGAGCTGGCGGGTTTGAATCCAGCCTGGGTCCACCAAACAACAATAAGGGCTGCAACCAAAAAGTAGCCAGGCGTTGTGGTGGGCAGGCGCCTGTAGTCCCAGCTGCTTGGGAGGCGGAGGCAGGAGGATCGCTTAAGCCAAGGAGTTGCTGTGAGCTGTGATGCCACAGCACTTTTCCCAGGGCAACAATTTGGGGCTCTGTCTCAAAAAAAAAAAAAAAAAAAAAAGTCAAACTCCAAGAAGCAGAGCAGAATGCTGGTTACCAGGAACCAAGGTGTAGGGTACAGGGGATGTCAGCCAAAGGGTACAGATCTTTAGACAGGAGGAATAAGTCTGAGACATCCACTGTTCATTATGGGCACTGATGTTAATAACAATGCATTGTGTACTTGAGAATTGCTAACAGATTTTAAATATTCTAAGCACAGAAAAATGATATGTGGACGAAGTAATGCAGATGCTAGTGAGGTTGATCTAGCCATTCCACAAAGCACACACAATTAAAGCACCACACTGTACATATACATAGATACAATTTGTATTTGTCAATAATACCTTAATAAAGCTGGGGGAGAAATATCTGATGAGAGGTCCTAACTCTGTTCCGCTGCTTCCCATAGTTTCCTTTGTCCAAACCTTCCCTCCCTCATTCATTCAAAATGCATTCAAAGTTTGTTATGCGCTGGGCGTCATTTTTTTGTTTATAATTTTTTTTTTTTTTTGGCCGGGGCTGGGTTTGAACCCACCACCTCCAGTATGTGGGGTTGGCACCCTACTCCTTTGAGCCATAGGCACTGCCCGCACTAGGTATCATTTTAGGAACTGGAAAAACAAGTCTTAGCTTTTGCCCACAGGGAGCTCGTGGACTCTTGGGCGGGGTGATAATGGGAACAGATAATTATAATATGATGTGATGAATGCCTCAGAGGGAGCACGTGAGAGGGGCCGCTTCATCCACCACCAACTGTGGGAACTTGAACAACTCACTATGTTTCTTAGATCCTCAGTGCCCATCCGTAAAATGGCCACAACAATTCTACCTTCCTCGAATTGCTGTAGTTATAGAACAGAGTCCCCGAAGTTTGGATTTTCTTTTTTTTTTGGAGACAGAGCCTCAAGCTGTCACCCTGGGTAGAGTGCTGTGGCATCACAGCTCACAGCAACCTCCAATTCCTGGGCTCAAGCGAGTCTCCTGCCTCTGCCTCCCAAGTAGCTGGGACTAAAGGCACCCACCACAATGCCCGGCCATTTATTGGTTGCAGCC
>CAUYRH010057215.1:0-15022 GCA_963574655.1 Perodicticus potto
ATCAAAATGTTTCTGATTGTATATGAAGCACATTCTGCCCTATGATTGCACCAATGTACACAATTATGATTTAATAAAATTATTAAAAAAAAAAAAACAACAAAAAGACCATCAGCTTCCACATTGCCTTATGTGCAAAGGGTTTGCCCAAGGACGGAGAAAGTGAGACAGCTTGCGGACGACTCGCTATGGAGGTGGGTTTTTTCCCCTTGGTTTTTACACAAAGTGAAAGAAGAAGATTTGAGAGCAGCGTTTTCCCATTTCTCCCTACCAAAGAGGGGGTTAGAGGAGGATGTTGGCCCGTGGAGAGCTGAGCCTGGAATTCACCGGACTCATGCACTACCCTCTTGATTTTTTTTTTTTTAAAGGATATTCCTTTGGCAAGATGGCAGGATAAAGAGTCTTCATTCCCAACTTCTCACTTTAGAAGACTCGAGGGTTCCTTGTGGTAGAATCAGAAATAATCTAGAGTGTGAGAAAGTGACTGTTAAAAAGCCCCAAATAGACATGCAAAAACTTCATTTCTCAATTGTTTTAGTGCTAGTATATAGCACTGTATGTACTAGTATATAGAAATACAGTTGATTTTTACATATTGGCTTTATATCCTATGACTTGCAAAATTTATTTTTTAGTTCCAGCAAGAAATTTTTATGCCTACCTCAAGATTACATAATATGTAACATCTCATATTCAGAATATAGTTTAGCCACTTTTAAAAATATTTATTACTTTCTTTGTTATTCTTGTCTTATGCATTGAATAATATCTAGGGTAAAATATGGATTAAAATTAATAAGAGCAGGTATTTTTACCTAGTTTCTTGGTCTTAAAGGGAAAGAATTTAACTTTTAACTATTATGTGATGTCAGATGTAGTTATTTCACATATGTCTTTTATAAGGTTGAAGAAGTTTACTTTTATTCATAGTTTGTTATAAAGTTTTAGAATAAATAAGTGTTGCTTTTCAGTGCATCTTTAATATTTGCTAAGATAATCATAAAATTTTAACCTCATGGATAATTTTAAGATTAGTGAATTTTAATTATTGATTGTAATTGAGTATTGACCCAAACATATTCCTTAAAGAAATTTCTGTTTGTTGTTGTTGAGAAAGAGTCTCACCCTGTCACCCTTAGCAGAGTGCACTGGCGTCATCATAGCTCACTGCAACCTCAGACTTCATGGGCTCCAGGGATCCTCCTGCCTCAGCTTCCAGAGTACCTGTGACTACAGGTGCCTACCATGGTTGGGTTTTTCAGTTTTTTGTAGAGACAGTCTCGCTCTTGCTCAGGCAAGGACCTTCGGAGCTCAAGCAATCCTCCTGCCTCAGCCTCCCAGAGTGCTAGGATTATAAGTGTGAGCCACTGTGCCTGACAAAAACTTCATTTTGATCAACACGTATTTACCCTTTAAATTGTAATGGATTTGATTTTCTAATAACCTACTGAGATTTTTTGTGTATGCGTTCATGTGAGAACTGGATAGTAATCATGTTTTCTTGAAATAGTTTCCTGGGCTTTTTACATCAGGGATCTTTTAACCTCAAAACCCTACTTGGGAAGAGTTTTCTCTTCTATTTTCTAGAATAATTTGTGGAACAGAATTTGGTATAAATTCTCCATTTTAGTGTTTGGTGGAATTCACCAATGAAATCATCTGAGTCTGCTGTCTTGCTCTTAAGAAGCTCTTTATTGACTTTTTTTTTTATTTTTGGAAATTCTTAATTCCATTGCTTTAATAAATATATGGCTGTTCAGATTCTTTTAATTCTTTGTCTGTCAATTTTAGCATATTGAATTTTATTAAGGTCCCAATTTTACCTAATTTTTCCATTTTGAACATAAATTTCTTCATAAGTTTTCTTTATTTTCATATTAATATTTGTAAGGGCTATACTCATTTTAATTTCTGATATTGTTTATTTGTGTTTTATCTCTTTTAATTATTACTCCAATTTGTTAATATTATTGAACTTTTCAGAGAACTAACACTTGTCTTTTTTCCTCCTATTTGCTTTATATTTTATTTATTTTTTGCTAATGTTATTTTTGTTCATTTTCTTTTGTTTACTTTTGGTAATTTGCTCTACTTTCCAGTGTATGTAGGTAAAAATGTGGATTATTTTTTCATTTATCATTTTTTTATTAAGTCATTTGTACATAGATCATGAATACATTTATGCCATTATGGGATTCAATATGTTGATTATTTGTACAAATTGGAATGCTTACATCCTACTAATCAACATAGCCTTCACCTCATTTACCCAATTACAGCATTAAGACATTTATGATCACACCTGATAAATCCAACTGTCCTTGCAATATGCTCCATAGGTTTAGCCCCCCCACTAACCCTCCCTCTATCGACCCCCACCTCCCTTCCCCTCTCTCTCCCCTTCCCTCCTTCATCCTAGGTTATAGTTGTGATTCAATTTTCCATATGCAGGTGTGAGTGATTATAAATTGGTTTCATATTAATACTGAGTACATTGGATTTTTTTTTCCATTACTGAGATACTTTACTAAGAAGAATATTTATTAATTTTAACTTTTTTTTTTTTTGGTATTGGCATTTAAAGTTCTAAAGTTCATTCTAAGCATCTTTTGCTGCAAAATCTCACTCTGAGCACGTTTAGTTGTATGTAAAGGAAATTTCACCCCAAAATTTAACCACTTGACATAAAGAATATTTTGAATGAAAGGCCAATCACAATCAGAAAGCATTGAAAAGGGACTATCTGCATAAAACCAGACTAATCTGATCAGAAAACCAAAGGTGGGGGGAGACAACTGACTTCTTTTCCTCTCCCAGAATTCTAGCAGACTTGTCCCAAATTATTTTAAACACAATACTTGTCTCTCAGCTTAATTTACAAGTTAATCCTCCCCTCTATTCATCCAACCACTTGCTGCACCCATTCTCACCCCACCCTTCAAAAACACATCTATAAAGTTATCCCACCATGAGACATTGGGTAATCACTCTTGCTATTCTCCTTCTGCACTTGGTATTTGAAAATAAACATTTCTCTGATTTATCTCCTTAATTTTGAGTTGATCTTTCAGCCAACACTGGGGGGTTGGGAAGGGCAAGTTTCCTATGATCCCTACATATGCTAGAATTTTTCTTTCTTTTTTTTGAGACAGAGTCTCACTTTGCTGCCCTTAGTAGAGTCTGTGGCCTCACAGCTCACAGCAACATCAAACTCCTGGGCTCCAGTGATCCTCTTGCCTCTTGCCTGTAGGGGACTACAGGCACCCACCACAGTGCCTGGCTGTTTTTAGAGACAGGGTCTCACTCTTGCTCCGGCTGGTCTTGAACTCTTAAGCTCAGGCAATCCCCTTTCCTCAGCCTTCCAGAGTGCTAGGATTACAGACATGAGCCACTAAGCATGTCTATGCTACAAATTTTGATACATATTTTTCATTTTCATTGATGAAACCATTTTTATATGCCTTGTAATCTCTTTAAGATTGGCCTATGGGCTCAGTGCCCACAGCTCAGTGATTAGGACGCCAGCCACATTCACCGAAGCTGGTGGGTTTGAACTTGGCCTGAGCCTGTTAAACAACAATGAAAACAACAATCAAAAAATAGCTGGCCATTGTGGCGGGCACCTGTAGTTCCAGCTACTCAGGAGGCTGAGGCAAGAGAATTGCTTAAGCCCAAGAGTTTGAGGTTGCTGTGAGCTGTGACGCCACAGGACTGTACCAAGGGCGACATACTGAGACTCTGTTTCAAAAAAAAAAAAAAAAAAGATTGGCCTATGGATTATTCAAAAATACACAATTTAACTTCCAAGTATGTGGGCAATTTTCTCATCATCTTATTATTGTTGCTTTGTAACTTAATTCTGTTTGAGAGAATATGCTCTGTAAGATTTCAAACTTTGGACATTTATGGAAATTAATTTTATGGCCCAGTTAGGATCAACCTTGGACAGTTTCTCCTGTGCATTTGAAAATGAGGTATCCTATACATGTGTTGGATGTAGAGTTTTGTATATGTCAATTAGATCAGGTGAGTTGATTCTGTTGTTGAAATTTTCTAGACACATATTGATTATTTTGTCTACTTGTCCAATCAATTACTGAGAGAAGATGTTAACAATTTCAAACATAATTGTGTATTTTTCTATTTTCCCCCTTCTGGCAGTTTTTGAATCATACATTTTAATGACCTATTTAGAATTGTTATGCCTCCCTGGTAAATTGCTCATCTTGCAATGTGATGTTACTCATTATCTCTGTAATACTCTGGTCAGGAGAGGCATATCATCCGCCTTGCAACTTTCTTCATGCTCACTCTTTGCATACTATATCTTATTCCCTTCTTTTATTTTCAATTTATGCAAATTTAAAATTCATCTCCTACAGAGAACATACAGTTGGATCTGCTTTATCTTTATCTAGTCTGCCAATTTTTACCTATAAATTGGAACTGTTTAGTATATTTACCCTTAATATAATTATTGATTTCATTGATTTAAGTGTATTATCTTGCTATTTTTTTTTTACCATTTCTTCCTTCAGTATTTTATTCCTCTTTCATACCTTTCTTGCTCTCTTTTGCATTAATTATTATTTATTTTATTGATGGCATCCTATTTCATTCTTCTATTGACTTTGTAGCTGTCCTTCCTTTTATTTTTAATTGGCTCTATAACAGTGAACAATATGTACTACTCTGAACTTGTCAGAGTCTCCTTAGAATACTGCTTCACTCTTCACTTTATGTGTTAAGCCTGGGGAAGTCTCATCCTGCACCTATATGGTGCAGTTATAAACCAGAGTCTCCTCCCATGGGCTTCAGGCACCTCCCATTCTTGTTCAGCTTTCTTCCCTGTGCTGTTCTGTCCTGCAGATCCCAGCCTAAACTCTCTGTCTGGCTCATCAGACCAGCAGAACACTCCATCTATGCTTTCATTCTAGTTCTCTATGTTATACTCAGGCAGAGAACTGGGCTATGGCTGTGCCCACTTCGTGAGGTTCCTTCCCAGTTGACACAGTCTTGTGCTACTTGTTGGCCACTTCCTAAACTCAACTGTTTCCTATTTTGTCAAGTTACAAAGTTTTTTATGGAAGTGGACTATTCTGGAACGAGCCATAAAATTGTGGCCAGAAGTGTAAATCTCATCTGAGTACTTTTTGGAGAAGAGAGGAGAAAACTGACAAGTAGAGAGAATTTAGGGGATAGAGAACAACTCTTAAGCATTTATAAAGATGGACGATTGAAATTCACGTTGGTGTGGGCGGAAGGGCACCACAAAAAGTAATACGACTTACTCAGAAAGTGTGTCTTTGCCTCTTATTTTTCAAAGGTATCTGCAATTTAAGATGAAGTAAAAATCACAGTCTCTTGAGTTAGCAAACCTGCATCGAATCACTTCTGCCCCATGTAATTTATATGATGCCTCTTTAAGCATCAGTTTTTCCATCTACATTAGGATCACAATAAACAATATTACATATCTCATACCCCTTCCTGAGTGTTAAATGAGGTATTTTACTCAGGTGAAAGGCTTGAAGATATGAAGCACTCAATAAATATAAGTTATCATTATCACCATCAGCAGAAGCATTATCCTTATTATTCCCTTAACATTACCATGTTATGTACTCCGTTACGATTAGATGATTAGTAATATAAATCTATATTTTTTACAAGCTTTAAAGTAAATCTTTGTAGAAGAACTAGGTTATATAGTCCATTGAGTCAATACATATATTTAGATACAAAATAAATTAGTTCATATGCCCTGAAGTCCAGCTCTATGTTCTCATAACTTGACATTGGTACCCTGAGGATAGCTTTGACCTGCCATCTAATATTCTTTAGATGTATTTTAAGATAAGAAAGTAAATGTGAGTCATCATTTCATTATGATTTTATTTTTACTTGATCCTTAAGGACTCTTTCCAAAACACATTAAAGTCCAAATTTGACCTACACATCAGAGAAATGAAGATTGAAATAGACCAGGATTTTTTTTTTCGTTTGCTTTCCCAATTGATCTGTCTTAACATTGTTCTCCATAAAATTTAAGAGATTTCTAGCTGAACTCACTCATAAAAAAAAAAAAATAAGAAAGAAAGAAAGAAAGAAAAATCCTACTTTCCCTGAAGATAATGAAATTCTATTTTCAGATTTCTGGGTGAATAATTCATTGCCATACTCAGCAACACAAACAGTGACAAGTTAAAACTTAGAAAGGACAACAGAGGAGACAGTACCCATTCTTATCTATCACATTGGTCCACCGGGAAATAGAAGAGCTGACATCAGAATCTTTATAGCCTCAGATAGATATTATACAAAATTCTGATCTCTTCCATATGAAATTGAAATGGAAATAGTTGGAAAATAGCTGTTTTATTTTGTCAGATGCTTTCAGAGGACTTCGGGTTCACACTAGCAGAACCTGAGCCATATTTGCAAGGAATTGCTAAGTAATAAGAATTTACCCTATAATTCCAACCAAAAAAGAAAGTATCATGTCATGAAAATTCCCATGAGATGGTCTTTAGATAAAGAATCTGGGCTTTTAACTTCATTTAATGAAAAATCCTGGGTAATCAGTCTTGTAGTATAATGGAACTTTTATCTCATGGCCTAAGTAAATTATGGATGGAGTTATGCACTCAGGATTTGACCCACATAGTATTATTTTTAAAAGGCAAAATTAAGAATAGTATTCAACCCTGAACCAAATTTTGCACCTTCATTGAAAAATTAGGGAGATGGGTTCATCAAAGCACTGAATGCAAACATGTACCCACAATCCAATGTATTGTATTCCCCAAACAGTCCTGGATGTGAATCCTTAGTTAATCTCAATTTTTTTTTAAATCCTTATTTTTTTATTTTTTATTTTATTTTATTTTTTTGCAGTTTTTGGCCGGGGCTGTGTTTGAACCCACCACCTCTGGCATATGGGGCCGGCACCCTGCTCCTTTGAGCCACAGGTGCTGCCCAGTTAATCTCAATTTTAAGCGTCCTTCTCTTCATTTTTCAAATAGTAAATCTGAAATGCTTAAAAATCTTAATTTATACATTTGGTTGAAATTATGATATTTGCAGTGAGCAAGACAATAGTTCAAACACCAACTTAAAAATTTATTTGTGACCTTGGATGATTTGCATATAGTTTTTGAGCCTCAGTGATATTCCAGGAAAATGGGAGTAGAACTTGCCTGGTAGAAATAAGTCAACAAGATAATTGAAAAGAAATTACATTCTTATGCTTTTGAGTCTTTTAAATCAATATTTGAAGGTACCTATATTTGTTGTGGATGATATCCAATCTATGTATGTGAACTTTTAATCAAGTTACTAAACCTGTCTCCCATCTTTTCTTTTCTTTTTTTTTTTTTTTTACTTTATCACCCTAGGTAGTGTGCCATGGGCATCACACAGCTCACAGCAACCTCCAACTCCTGGACTTAGGCAATTCTCTTGCCTCAGCCTCCTGAGTAGCTGGGACTATGGCCAAGGCCGGGTTTGAACTCTCCACCTTCGATATATGGGGCCAACGCCCTACTCAATGAGCCACAGGCGCCACCCTATTTCTTATCTTTAAAGTAAGGATATTGTAGCCGTTGTCAGCTGAAGAACTACCAGGTTCATGAACGTAGAGAAGAGAGCTTATTTCTCATAAAGGATTGCAGTGTGTGGGCTGGTCATCCTACAAACTGTGTTGTGTAGCCTTAGTCAGAAACCTCACACAGGCACTGCAAGGGAGTAAATGGTGAGACAGGAATTTCTGCTGAACTACTTAGACAAGAATACATATTCAACAAGTTATGAGAGGAGCTATGAATATTCATGAAGGGGGATAAGTGCATGTGTATTATGCAAATACGTGTGTTACATATGCCTTGTCTTCACTTTGGGTGGAGACTTAATACTTAATGCATAAAAATTAGGTTCTATTTGTCAAAATATGAAAGAGACAGCAGAGAGGCCTCTTGTGTGCAACCTCTGCAAACCACCTAGAGCCACTCCCTGGTTGGTGGTCTCTTGTAAAGAAGGAATGCTGGCCAGTAGTGTTAACATCATAAAAGGGGAAAGACAGTGTCAGAGAACGGGTTGAAATCAGTGGTGGAGCAAATCTTTGGAAAGGGCTGGTTTCTGTTTAGAAAAGAAAATCTAATGGTGGTGAGCAAGGGAGGGGATATAACGACGTGTGTCTCATCTCCCGTTCCATCACCGCCAAGAAATCAGTTTTAGATTTCTCTGGTGTTCCCTTGGCCAAAATGTGGTCCAGTAAATTGGTTGGGAGGCTTAGGATTTTATTTTCACTTCTTGCTCTTTTGGAAAGTTGTTATAAAAATTAAAAAATATTATTGTATGCCGCATGAGGGAAACAGTGCTTGCCACTTCGTAATTGTTCCATAAGTGTTAGCTTTTATTTCAAGTGAGAATATCAGATAGTGTTTAAGAAGAATACCAGCTGGCTCTGGAACCTTCCTGCCAGGATTTGAATACAAGCTCTTCCAGTTACTTAATTGCTCTGTGCTTCAGTTTCCTCGTCTCTAAAATTTCTGTTTTAATAACAGCATCTATCAAAAAAAGGTACTTATGAGGATTAAAGGGGGTAATATAAATGATGAGCTCATAAAAGCACCTAGCACATAGTAAAGGCGTAATAAATGTTTTGATCCTCATGTATCTGGGTGCTATATTTTTTTCAAAACATAAAATACAGGAAATTGTAAAGATTCATATAACAAGCGTCCATATGCTCAGTACCAAAAAGTAACAAGTGTTAACATGTTGTATCATTCTAACAATGTAAAAATATTTCAATACCCTTTTTATTCTGAGTGAAAGAATAAGAGATTCTTTCCTTTCCCCCTTTTTTCTGTAACCCTGATGCCATGACCGTTAAAGGGTGACCATACTAGCTAGATATTGGTAAAGACCATGTGTCCTGGGAATCAGATTTATGTTTGAATTCTATTCCCACCACTTCACTACCCTTGCAATCCTGGCTAAGTTTTAACTTTCCTTCATCATAGTTTTCTCATCTGTAAAGAGCTGGTAGTGCCTAGCCCGGAGCCTTGCCATATGGTAAACGCTCACTTCCTTGGAAAACAGATCCCTGAAATAGTTTTGTAAAGTCAGAATAAAATAGAATTTGGAAAGCAAGCTAGTCCACTCTCTTCCCTCTTCTGTTATCTCAGTGTCTTTAAATTGTAAAGAATACATTGGTATATTATCTTAACATGGACAGCGCTTTTTGAACTATGGGCTTTAATGATTTCATGAGATATAAAGTTATTTTAATTGGTCATGATCAGAGTTAAAAGCTACTCAATTTGAACTCAAGTTCCAGAATGGGAGGATTTTGCCAATTTTGTTTGCTATTTTACATACATTTGTATATCTCAATACCACATAGTACATGTTCAATAGATCTTGAGTGTTAAATAAATAAATGACCAAGATTACGTCAGTTAAACATGTGGTTATTTTTGACTATGTAGATTTCAGAGATTTCATTATTTGGATAAATATATAAATACTTCATTTCCTTCTGTTGTCAACCCCACTCACAGTGATTAATGAGTATAGACTATCATAGCTAACATTTATTTAGCATTTAATACTTGGTAAGTATTGTCCTTAGCACTTTACCTACATAAGCTCATCTATGAGACGGTCAATATTATCCTATTTTAAAATTAAAAGCTGATGTACAATAAACTAAGTAATTTTCCTAGGATACATAGCCAACAAATGTGGAAGCCAGTACTCAAATTTAGTCTCAAACCATGGATCTAAAATGTTTGCTTCTAACTAGAGTCTGTGTCAGCCCGTTTACAGACTGAAAAAAGAGAGAGAGAGAGAGAGGAAAAAAATATATATATATTATATACATACACTTCAACATTTGATCATTCTTGTGAAAATAAAAATTTGGGATGATAAATTCACCATTTTTTCTAAAATTTCACTGCTGACACAGTCTTCTACCTTAAGGAATCCTGAAGACCCTAAAAAGAGAAAAGGAGGGACATGTTTTTCCCTCCCACAGGGTAAAAAACTTGGAGAATCATTTGTGCTTCTCTCTGTATCCCTTTTTTGTTTATTTGGAACCCCATCTTTAAAAATAATATTTATAGTGTGATGTGATATTGAACTATTTTTGGATCTTGGTTCCACTAGAAAGCCAGAAGTAGAACAGACCGACGAAGGCTGCTTTGTTTTTCCTAAAATTCCTTCCTTAAATATAAAAACTGCCCCTGCACCTGCCACCATCTTTCCACCCTTCATTAAACCAGACTGCATTTCACTTTATTCTAAATACATCAATTAAAGGTCTTGTTATTATTTAGATAATGTGTGTGTCATCCCCTTTACTGGTTCAAGAGATTCTCGAGAGTACATTATTCTCTCAATTGCTTTTATCTTAGGGCTTAGCACAGCCCAGATCTTCGTGGGTATTCCAGAAATATTTATTTGCCCAGTGAATAAAAGATGAGAAAGGTTTTGAGATGCAGACGTTCTGTCTACCTCTCATTAGCCATTTTGTATTCCCCAACACTTACAAAGTGGGCTGACAATCAGAAAAAAAAAAAAAAGAAAGAAATGTGTTCTTTTTTAACCATAGGTGTAAGCTCTTAAGTGAATAATAACAAATGAAGACCTTCACCCACATTAAAGGAGACTATTTTATTATTATTATTAAGATGCATTAACACATTGTAGGACTTGATTGAGGTATTCTTTACTTGAAATGGCCATTGAAGTCTCTGAGCGTCAGAACTGCTAAACTGAGAGGGGAGACACAAAAGATAAAGATTTGCGTTTTCTTTGATCTACTCAGGGTGTCTGATTGCATTTTCACTCTTTAGAAAATTGTATCAGATTGAACCCTAACTTAGAAAAGAGCAACAAGAGAGAGACTAACGTTTTAGTGATTTGCATTTTATTTTAGAGAAGTAAAGCAATGATAGGACCACATACACGGAGCTCGTTCAATTTTGAACTGAAATTATTTTGGTTACTAACTGCTCTTCACTGCACCACTAAATATGCCCCATACACACCCACCTCATACATACCTCCCATTTTTCTCCTTCCCCATTACACATTTCTTATAATATTCTGTACTTATATATACTTTTGGTATGTTGCCATTACTTTACCAGAAAAGAGTGTTACAGCCCCCCAAGTGTAAGAACTGCTTTGTTTACCCATCTGTCCTGCCCATTCTCACCACTTCACTTACTTGAGATTTTTGACATAACCCTTCCTATAGATTAAGCAATCAAAGCTCAGATAACTTAAATGAGGCACTTGAGAGATGCATAGGTCATAGGCTTTGTTTCTGGAGACCATAAAAAGGACTTTCAGGCAGTTGGCTATCTGCATGAAATGAGGGTATGTGGTTAGTTCTAAACCAGATGGCCTGCGTGGAATCAGGCTGTGTTTTCCAGTAGGCCTCTTCAAACCACTCCAGTATAGGGTTGAGTTGAGTAGCGACGGACCTATTCAGTAGTGGAATCTGAAGGAAAGATGTAGGTGGTATTTTGAGGTGGAATCATTTTACTATTTAATGGACCTATTCAGTAGTGGATGAATATTATTTTACTAATCATTTTACTATTCCCATGAATAGTAAATAGTATTACTTCTCTGCTTGAATCAGTAGCGTTCTGGGTGCCACAACTCTTCTCGCTAAAGTAGTGGAATCTGAAGGAAAAGATGTAGGTGGTATTTTGAAGTGGAATCATTTTACTATTTATTTATTTTCCTTGTATAGATTGGCATAGGAAAAAAAATGATGGAAATAGTATACAATTAGTTCTGGGGAAACCTTGTAACTGAAACTTGTTATCACAATTTTTAACTCTTTATATATCTACAGACTAAATAACTTCATTATAGTTCTTTAGGGACTCAATTGTTTTTTCTTGTTGCTGTTCTTTGTTTGTTTTTGTTTTGGGTTTTTTTTTTATACCAAAGGGTTTTTTTTGTTTTTGTTTTTATTTTTGTTTTTTTTTTTACATAAAAATATGTAATGCTTCACGATTTGCGTGTCATCCTTGCACAGGGGCCATGCTAATCTTCTCTGTATGGTTTCAATTTTAGTAACTGTGCTGCCAAAGAGAGCACAAGAAAGGGTTTTGTTAAGCATAGATTTGCACATTGCCCTACCCCATCACTTCCCTGAAAGGAAATTTTCCCTAAACAACTTGGGTGTAGGAAAGAAAAGACTTTCCAATGTTTAAGTCACTCAGGTGCTAGGGCAGGAGCTAAGGGATAAATTGTGTAATTTCTGAAGGCACTTTAAAACAAGTAATTAGGGAACCATTATGTGGTGGAACACCACTAATTTATCTCCAGCAGCAGTCTCCTTCTGCCTAACTTTACTGACCTGCCCAATAAATCCCACAGAAGGTGATGGTGGAGTCCAGCTTAGTCCAGGAAACACTTTTAGATACAGTGTTGGTCCCGTTGTTGAGGGAGAGGGGAAAAGGCAACCCATTTTCCTTTAACATGAAACGTTCCCTTTTGGAAAGTCTAATTCATCCCAAGAAGATGATTGGATGCCTAAATAATCTTTAGAAAATGAACTCCTTCCCTAGATCTCATATTTTTAGAACTCAAATGTGTTTGTCTCTAACACTACTATAAATACATGTTCATGAGAGAAATTTGTCCTGCTCTTTAAATTAATCTTTATGAACATGCAAAGTAATTTCCCCTGGTGTTCAAACTTCCTGCTGATTAATCAGCATTTCCAGAAACCAACATATAAAAAGACTGCTTCCTAAATTAGTCATATAACTTTATGTTGGACAATAAATAAATATACTATAATTTGCTTTGTCAGTAACCCATGAAAAACACAGATATCAAGATTTAATTTCTGAGTGCCCAATGGTTTTTCTAACAGGACAGCTAAGAAATTTTACTTATCATTCACTGAAAACATTTTTATAAATATTTTAAGAAAAGTGTGAATAAATAAACACTGTATACAGATTGATTATGTATTATTAAAAATATATTATAGGGCAGATTCTTCATTCTCAGTAGTTTACAGATTGAGATTTTTAGAATGTTCAAACAGAAAGAAATTGGAGTCAAAGCTAATTAAATCCTGTGAACTCACTGTTCACCTGAAATCTGAAGAATTAGGTCAATATGAAAAGCAGAAGTTCTTCTCTGGTAGAATCGGAAGGGTTCTGGGTGCCACAACTCTTCTCGGTCCCTGTTTCTTGCCATGGCCTCTCAAGAACATTGTGAGATGCAGTTTAAAAACTACTGATCTTGTGAAATACCGCTTGATAGAAAGATAGAAAACAATCTGGACAGGCTGCATGAGCTGAATTATTTAAGACCACACATACAAGTGGAGACCAACATGAACATAGAAATCAGTTCAGTATACTTTTACAACAGCCTCTTTCAGGAAAACATCCATCTTCCCATCTTCATAGCAGCCATGTTGGAGATGGACTGTGTCCATGGTGACGTCATGTAACTTGTGAAATATTTCAGGTCAATGAACTAATCTACTTCTTGGGACAATTGAAAATCTTTTGAGACTAGAACTACATGGGACAACTCTTTGAATCGTGTACAGTTCTTTTGTCTGTATAAACAAATGGGGGGGCAAAAAGAAGATAAAAACAACAATAGAATATAATCCAATATTGCTCCTTGGGCAATAGATTTCACAGAACAGTTTTACATGAAATAGGTGTTCCATGGAATAGGTTCCACACAAAAACAAACGTTGGACCAGATGTATTAAAAAGTTTTAAAATACCCCTGGACTTCTCAGAGTTTGTAATGTGCGAACATACATTGTGGATCTGCAATAATTGGTATTTTCAAATTTGCCATACAGCTTTTCCAAAAAATGTAACTGATATTACATGTGTCAAAATGGTGGTCTGCAGAATATATTCAGTAAAATGTGAGAAATAAATAAGTCTAAAAGTCAGAAGTTTAGTTTATTCTAACTCAAACTCTGTTGTAGCACAAAATCTTTGGGAAGTAACTTCTCTAAAATGGCACATATAATGTCAACACTGCCTATTTGAGACTGAAATATCAAAATAATATCATTACTTTAAGATGATTGCAGGCAGTTAAGGAATACTTAAACACAAAGCATGTTTATTGGGCTCTATGCTCAAAATCATAACTTTGCTGATGGGCTTGAATAGAGACACAAACAGCATAGCTTCAACTATGAAGCTTCAACATTTTCAGAATAAAACAATAATATTTCTAGGCAATTCTGTCTCAGATAATAAGCCACAGTTTTATTCAAGTAACTTGTAATTATGATAGGCATTTTTCAATTATCTTCAGTAGCAGAGAATTTGAATGTTAATTACTTTTATTAGAAACTTATTTTGCCTATGGAGAAGCAAACTGAAAAATTACTAGTTTTTCTTTTTTGTAAACATAACAAAAAGACAGATTAAGTAGAATCATTAGATCTACTTCAGTCATTGAAGATTTTTCTTCATACAAGGTTATAAAAGTATAACAATCAAATTCACATTTCAAAAAAAGAGCAATAGTCTCTATAAATACATACATTATATAATGTTACTTGACTATATGTCTCTCAGAAAATTGAACTATTTTTGAGGCAACTAACATTTTCATTTACTCTAAATTGCTCCTTACCTGCCCTCAAAACACTTTCTTTATAGAAGGATGATCCATTAAAAAAAGGACCTATTATTGATAGTCTTATTAGACTTTTTTTTAACAAGTGAATAGTTTATTAAGAATTAAACAAAGGTATAATGTGTTGCAGTACAAGCATGACACTCAAGATAGGTATACTACTCACACAAAAACTTAAATTTCACCTCAAAAAAAGTCACAAAAGAGAAATCAATTTCACTGTTATAAAATAAGATATTTCATGCAAAGTTTTAACTCTGCCCCCCCAAAGCCCAACCTCCCAACAAACAAAAAACTATCTGGGAATACTGCTATGCTAACATATTAACCACAGTATAATCATTCATAGGAA
>CAUYRH010057216.1:0-18584 GCA_963574655.1 Perodicticus potto
TGAGACAGAGTCTCAAGCTGTCACCCTGGGTAGAGTGCCGTGGCATCACAGCTCACAGCAACCTCCAATTCCTGGGCTCAAGCGAGTCTCCTGCCTCCGCCTCCCAAGCAGCTGGGACTACAGGCGCCCGCCACAACGCCCGGCCATTCCTTGTCTGCAGCCGTCGTCGTTGTTTGGCGGGCCCGGGCTGGACTCGAACCCGCCAGCTCAGGTGTACGTGGCTGGCGCCTTAGACTGTTGAGCCACAGGCACCGAGCCCTCTTTTATTTTTTTGCCAGGCCCAGTCTTCTTATTCTGGTCCCCTCCTGTTCCACTCCTTTTTTTTGGGGGGGACCTGGATTCAAGCTGTCACCCTGGATAGAGTGCTGTGGCATCACAGTTCACAGCAACCTCCAATTCCTGGGCTCAAGCTAGTCTCTTGCGTCCGCCTCCCAAGTAGCTGGGACTACAGGTGCCTGCCACAACGCCAGGCCATTTTTTGGTTGCAACCATCATTGTTTGGCGGGCCCGGGCTGGATTTGAACCTGCCAGCTCAAGTGTACGTGGCTGGTGCCCTAGCCCTTTGAGCCACAGGCGCCAAGCCATCTGGTCCCCTCCTTAAGGGGAGTGTCCTCATTTCCTGGTCACCTAACAGTTACCTCCCTTTCTCTCTTTTCCAGTGCCTCTTTTGCTCCAACACCAAATCTTGTTCATTTTTCCTCCATAATATCTCCATTGCTTTTGTCTTAAGAGTCTGATGGCAACATTACTGCCTCAGTCTGTTGTTATTTGCCTCATAATTTCAACCTTACTGTGTCATCATGGTTTTTTTGGTTTGTTTTTTGAGACAGAGTCTCACTTTGTCACCCTGAGTAGAGTGCTATGACATCACAGCTCACAGCAACCTCAAACCCTTGGGCTTAAGCAATTGTCTTGTCTCAGCCTCCCGAGTAGCTGGGACTACAGGTGCCCAACACAACACCCAGCTATTTTGTTGTTGTTGTTGTAGTTGTCACTGTTTTTTGGCAGTCCCAGATTGGGTTCAAACCCTCCAGCCCTGGTGTATGTGGTCGGCACCCTAACTGCTGAGCTACAGGTGCCGAGCCAATGTTTTAAGAGTTTTATTCTTAAACAGAATGTGGCTGACAATCTTTATCTTTTTTCTGAGACAGAGTCTCAAGCTGTCACCCTGGATAGAGTGCCGTGGCATCACAGCTCACAGCAACCTCCAATTCCTAGGCTCAAGCGAGTCTCCTGTCTCTGCCTCCCAAGTAGCTGGGACTACAGGCGCCCGCCACAACGCCCGGCCATTTTTTGGTTGCAGCCGTCATTGTTGTTTGGCGGGCCCGGGGCTGGATTCAAACCTGCCAGCTCAGGTGTACATGGCTGGCGCCTTAGCCCGTTGAGCCGCAGGTGCTGAGCCCAATCTTTATCTTGATTTAATAACATTTTAAGAATTTGACTTAGGCTCGGCGCTTGTGGCTCAACGGGCTAAGGTGCCAGCCACGTACACCTGAGCTGGCGGGTTCGAACCCAGCCCCGGACCCGCCAAACAACAATGACAGCTGCAACCAAAAGATGGCCGGGCGTTGTGGCGAGCGCCTGTAGTCCCAGCTACTTGGGAGGCAGAGGCAAGAGACTCACTTGGGCCCAGGAATTGGAGGTTGCTGTGAGCTATGATCCTACGGCACTCTATCCAGGGTGACAGCTTGAGGCTCTGTCTCAAACAAAAAAAAAAAAAGAATTTGACTTAAATATGTAGTAGAACCTCTGTAAGTTGACCATCCAAAGGACTATTACAAACTGGTCAAGATATGGAGTGATCAGCATAAGGAACTAGGCCTTATTACATGTGGTGCATGTCTGGTCTATGAAAATTAGGTCAACTTAAGGAGGTAGTCAACCTAGGGAGGAAGTCAGCTACGGTGGTTCTACTGTATATTACTGCATTATGCTTTTTAGTACTTTACTTAATGTTTGTACTTTTTGCCTGTTTTTCTCCTTCCTGCCTTTGCTGATTGACTTATTCCCTTTAGTCATTTGAAAATTATATATATATATATTTTTTTTTTTTTCGAGACAGAGCCTCGAGCTGTCACCCTGGATAGAGTGCCGTTGCATCACAGCTCACAGGAACCTCCAATTCCTGGGCTCAAGCGAGTCTCTTGCCTCTGCCTTCCAAGTAGCTGGGACTACAGGTGCCCGCCACAACGCCAGGCCATTTTTTGGTTGCAGCCGTCATTGTTGTTTGGCGGGTCTGGGCTGGATTCGAACTCTCCAGTTCAGGTGTACGTGGCTGGCGCCTTAGACCGTTGAGCCACAGGCACCGAGCCTGAAAATTATATATTTTATTTCTGTTTTATTTTTTGTTGTTTTTTTTTTGAGACAGAGTCTCACTTTGTCATCCTTGGTTGAGTGCCATGGCATTATAACTTGGAGCATCCTCAAACTCTTGGGCTCAAGCGATCCTCTTGCCTCAGCCTCCTGAGTAGCTGGGACTACAGGCGCCCACCACAATGCCCAGCTAGTTTTTCTATTTTGAGTGGAGATGGGGGTCTCACTCTTGCTTAGGCTGGTCTCAAACTCCTGAGCTCAATCTACCTGCCTCAGCCTTCCAGAATGCTAGGATTACAGTCATGAGCCACTGCACCTGGCCTAATAAAAAACTTCTTATTTTAATGTGATTTTAGATAAATTTAGATTTACAGAGGATTTCTATACATCTTCACCCAGCTTCCCCTAATGTTAACCCTCTTGCATTTAATTTTTTTAAATTCTGGAAAATACTCAGACATTACCTCTTTGGCTCTCTCATTTTCTCTGTTCTAGCCTCCAGAGTTCCTTTTAGACTTACATTGATCATTCTATCACCTAAGCCTCTATATTTGTTCTTTCTGTGCTTTCTTTATCTTTTTAATCGTCTAAATGTTCTCTTTGAGACTGTCTTATTATTTTTGATTCTTGGGATGCTACTTCTATTTCTTCATCTGAGCTTGCCCTTCTTGATTTTTCTTTTCTTATCTTTCTTTCTTTTTTTTGTTTTTTGAGACAGTGTCTCACTATGTCACTCTGGATAGAGTGCCATGGTGTCACTGCTCACAGCAACCTCCAACTCTTGGGCTCAAGCAGTTCTCTTGCCTCAGCCTCCCAAGTAGCTGGGACTACAGGCACCCCCCACAACACCTGGCTATTTTTTTGTTGCAGATGTCATTGTTGTTTAGCTGGCCCTGGCCAGATTCGAACCCACCAGCCTGGGTGTATGTAGCCGGCACCCTACCCACTGAGCTATGGGTGCCTCCTTGGTTTCTTTTCTTGTGTGGTTTCTAACTTTGAGTTGTGAGCTAGTCTTCAGGAGAGATTCAGTTTTCTTGGTGAGTCCTGTGTCCTGGGTTCTGAATGTGTTCCTTGGAATGGTTTGTTTGCTTCTCATGGGGCCATAAGTATTTCAGTGGTTCAGGTTTTATGTTCGTTTTTCAGTTTAATACCCCTTCTTCATCACTCCAGTAGTATAAAGTCATATTCATATCCATGGGGGAAGATTAGCTTAAGTTTAAGAAAGGATGACCTCCCACCTCTTCTCTTCCCTCCACAGATCACTGGAGAAATGGTCAGCTTCTTCTTGCTTTCCTATATGGAGCAGCTCTCTGAGTTTTCATCTTGATACTGGGTCTCTCAGCCAGGCATTAAACCTCTTCATTTGTGGGTGCAAAAGTCCACAGGTCATTGTGGTGTCAGTTCCACTCACTGTTCATGTTTCGATTCTTCTTGTCATTTCTGGCACATAAGGCATTTCTCTTTCAAGTTTGGCTGTAATGTCTAAGGATATCATTTGATGGGGGGATATGGAACAGGGGTTTGTTTTGTTTTTGCTAACCCCAGGCAACCTCGCATTTGGTTTATTTTATCTAGCCTTTCTGTATACTGGGAAGGGGAAGCTCTTTCACATTAATTCACTCCAGTATCTTGTCAAAAGTTCAAGTTCAAATTCTTAGCATGGTATAATGAAGCCCTTCATGATTCATGCCATCTGCCTCTCCGTTGTAAACTTAGTTCAGTTTGCTTAAGTGTAAAATGTAAGAGCTACTTGCATACGATGTACTGTGATGTATAAAAGCTCAGGTTTTAGAGTCCACTTATTTGGTTTGACACCTATTCTTTTATAACATGATTTTGGACAAATTACTTATCCCTTCTTTGGCTCAGTTTTTTCATCTTTAAAGTGGCAGCAGTTGTATAATGTCTCCTGATCCCAGCTGGCTTCCCTGTGGGTGCTGTCTCTAGCAGGCCCCACTCGTGGGCCTGCACACGTGTTTGCTTACTCCTTCCCTGGAAGTGCCAGTCTCCCCTTCTTCTTTCCTTGATCTGTTCCAACAGAGCGACCTTTACTCTTTCTGTGTTTGGGGTCTCAGTCTATGGTGATTATCACTATGTTTGTTGCTGCTTGTTATATGTCTCCTTTCTTTATCAGACTCTGAGCCCCTTGAGAGCAGAGTTTTATTTTTTTGTGTTGGTTGAAGCTCCTGGCATTCTACCTGTCACTTGCTGGCCATGTAGTGTTGTGGGTTGAGTTAAAATTGCATTGAATTTCTCTGGTAGAATATAGGCAAGAACTTGGAGTGGTATGGGACACATATGCAAGGAGTGACAGCATATGTGGTTTTGTGACAGATTAATAGAGGTGTTGGTGTGGAGTGTGGCTGGGACACAAGGTAACAATTCTCAGTCTAGTTGAGAGTACCAGAGACTGAAAGCAAGCCAGTGGCTAGAAAAGGCCACTAAATCCTGCAAATTAAAGTGGTTTCCAGCTTTAAGAATGCATCCTATATTCCATCCCCAAACTTGGCCTCTCTGAGTGCCAGGTGGAGGAATATAAACCAATTATAATCCTTAGTTGGCCCTAAGAATCTTTAATTTTAGAATAAGGCTATACTTCTGAAAGGGACAGTTGCTTTAATAGATAATTCTGGGGTAGGGGGCTCTAAGGAGAACAGGGTTTAAAAGATAAATACCTGGTGTTTAGCACTGAGAGTCACCCACTGCTTCTAACCCAGTTAAAGTTCTTACCGCACTGAGATTTAAACAGTTAAAAAGGGCAGATTGGATAGGCCCTAGACAGAGCTAAACAGCCAGTGTCATCCTGCTCAGCTTCACTTGAATTCTCTAGACTCTTGGGACACTATCACAAGAGTATCCTCAGAAGAGAAGGGAATTGAACCTTTCTACATTGCCAGCATGTCTGTCAGACAGCAGTCAAAACAATCGTAGCACAGATTCTCCTTTATTCTTTTTGCTTTTTTTTTTTTTTTTGAGACAGAATCTCGCTTTATTGCCCTTGGTAGAATGCTGTGGTATCACAGCTCACAGCAACCTCAAACTCTTGGGCTTAAGCGATTCTCTTGCCTCAGCCTCCCGAATAGCTGGGACTATAGGCGCCCACCACAACACCCGGCTATTTTTTGGTTGTAATTGTCATTGTTGTTTGGCAGGCCCTGGATGGGTTCAAACCCGCCACCCTCAGTGTATGTGGCTGGCACCTTAGCCACTGAGCTACAGATGCTGAGCCAGATTCTCCTTTTTTTTTTTTTTTAGACAGAGTCTCACTTTGTCACCCTAGGTAGAGTAACATGGTATCGTCATAGCTCACAGCAACCTCAAACTCTTTGGCTCAGGAGATCATCTTGCCTCAGCCATCTGAGTAGATGGGACTACAGGTGCCTGCCATGACATGTGGCTAGTTTTTCTATTTTCAGTAGAGAGGGGGCCTTGCTTTTGCTCAGACTGGAACTCCTGAGCTGAAGCAATCCACCGGCTTTGGCCTCCCAGAGTGCTAGAATTACAGGCATCAGCTACTGCACCCGGCCTGGTAACACTGACTCTCAATCCCTGTGGCTAGAATTTCAGCAATCAGCTTGAACTCAGAGATAGTCACAGGGCTAGGGCTTGGTGAACAGCTTTGCCCAACACACATGGATCCTGTTAGTTCCTTCCTGATGTCTGTGCTCATGTATTAAGAACCCGTGTCCTGGCTCAGCGCCTGTGGCTCAAGCAGCTAAGGTGCCAGCCATATACACCTGAGTTGGTGGGTTTGAATCCAGCCCAGGCCCGCCAAACAGCAATGATGGCTGCAACCAAAATATAGCCGGGCTTTGTGGTGGGCGCCTGTAGTCCCAGCTACTTGGGAGGCGGAGGCAGGAGACTCACTTGAGCCCAGGAGTTGGAGGTTGCTGTGAGCTGTGATGCCACAGCATTCTACCCAGGGTGACAGCTTGAGGCTCTGTCTCAAAAATAAATAAACAAAAATAAAATAAAAAAGAACCTGTGTTTGGTACTGTACACCGATAAGATAGTGAATATGCTATCATTACTGATGGTAATGTCACAATCCCTCTTCTCAGAGAGGAGAGCTCGCAGTCTAGTTGGAGAGAATTCTTACATAAGAAACTGCAGCCAGTGGTGCAAGACAGCAATTCTGTGATAGATTTACTGTGTGAAAATCTATCCCTTTGGCAACCTGGTGCTTTTGCTCAAAAAGAACTATATTCTTTCTGAGGCTCAAGCTATTGGTTTATTTTTTACTTGGATGACTTGCCAGAACTGTTGCCGACTGGTCTAAAATTACCAAGACCACCTTTTATCTGTTTCTGAGGAATGGCCCCAAATGTGCTCTTTCTTGATCTTTGTGAACTTCTCTTTTCTTTCATTTCTCTAATGACACAGTAGCTTTACAGTGTCACGTGCTGATCTCCAAGCTCTCCTAGGGGCAAGTCACCAGCGGTTGGTACTTTCGAAGTATCAAGATTTTTCCTGTGGACTCTTAGGTTTTTTCATTGCCTCTTTAATGAGTCTGACTTTCTATTTCTCCTGCAAAGTATATTTTAAGGTGACTATTGCTTCAGAATCTCTGGGAGTGTGTCTTGGAATCTGTTACTAAAGTTTGGAGGGGGCTTGGTGCCTGTGGCTCAAGGGGCTAAGGCGCCATCCACATACACCTGAGCTGGCGGGTTTGAATCCAGCCCGGGCACGCCAAACAGCTGCAACCAAAAAATAGCTGGGCATTGTGGCGAGCGCCTGTAGTCCCAGCTACTTGGGAGGCAGAGGCAGGAGAATCGCTTGAGCCCAGGAGTTGGAGGTTACTGTGAGCTGTGATGCCACAGCACTCTATCCAGAGCAACAGCTTGAGACTCTGTCTCAAAAAGAAAAAAAAGATGGGAGGGAAATACAGTAAATTAAGATCTGAAACAGTGGCTTGGCGCCTGTGCCTCAACGGGCTAAGGCACCAGCCACGTGCACCTGAGCTGGCGGGTTCGAATCCAGCCCGGGCCAGCCAAACAACAATGATGGCTGCAAACAAAAAAAGAAAAGGCCAGGCATTGTGGCGGGCGCCTGTAGTCCCAGCTGCTTGGGAGGTGGAGGCAGGAGACTCGCTTGAGCCCAGGAATTGGAGGTTGCTGTGAGCTGTGATGCCACAGCCCTCTCTCCAGGGTGACATCTTGAGGCTCTGTCTCAAAAAAAAAAAAAAAAAAAAAAAGATCTGAAGCAGTTGGGAGTGGTTTTGTGGATGAGGATTTCAACTGAGGTAGTCCATGGTCCCAGGCAGTTGTGGAAGCTCTCCAAGGTCATGAACAACCCGGGCTCCTTCCAGTTCCCTGCTCTGCCATTCTTAGGGTGTGGCTGCTGTTATGGTCTAAAAGGTGGCCATGGTTCCAGCTATCACACCACATTCCCTAGGCTAGAGAAAGAAGGACAATGTCTCACCTCTCTTTTAAGGAGACTTGAAGAAAGTCTTCTGGCCTGGCATGGTGGCCCATGCTTGTAATCCCAGGCCAAGGCAGGAAGATCACTTGAGCTTAAGAGTTTGAGACCAACCTGAGCAAAAGCAAGACACCATCTCTACTGAAAAATAGAAAAATTAGCCAGGCATTGTGGTGGGCACCTGTAGTCCCAGCTACTTGGGAAGCTGAAGCAGAAAGATCACTTGAGCCCAAGAGTTTGAGGTTGCTGAGAACTAGGCTAATGCCACAGCATTTCTAGCCTGGGCAACAGAGTGAGACTCTGTTTTAGAAGAAGGGAAATCTTCCACCTCTATGACTTTCTGTGACTGAGGGAAAGTTACTTAAATCTCAGAGCATGAGATACCTCATTTGTAAAGCGGGCATGGTAATCCTCATCTCAGAAGAGTGAGGATCAGGGAGTGTACATAAGGAGTGCCGGGCACTGGATGCCTGCAGCTGGCATCCTCTAAACAGTAGCAGTAACTGCTGTGGCAGCACCCCCCCCCCCCCGCCCCACACACACCTTTCTCTTTCCTATCTCTCCCCCACTCCACCTCTCCATAGTCTCTGCCCGGCCCCTACCCTCATCCCCACTCTCCTTTCCTCCAGTCCTTTGTCCCCTATCCCTACTAGTACTCCCCTCTCATCTCCTCTCTTTCCTGCCCCTTATTTTCCTGCTCTCCCTCCCACCTCTGTCACTTGTCTTCTTTTCTGCTGCTCCTTCTCCACCTTGAATTACCTTTTCCTTCTATTGTTGCTGTCCTGCTAGCCTCCTGACCTCTCAGGGAACAGTAATTAATGGCAAATTATCATTATGTTACAAGGATTAGAGGTTAGAGGTGATGATTGTCCCTATGAATTGTAGGTCAAATGATGAGTAATTTAAGAAAAACAAATTTAATTCGTTTATTTTTTCATCAATTAGGGATTACATTTGGCAGCTAGATCAGAAATAGCACTGGTTTATAAACCAGTAGAAGTTTACTCTCTATCATATAAAAGTAATCTGGGGGAGACAGTCTAGGTCTAGTATCTGCTCTGCCATCCTTAGCACAGGGCTTCCAAACCCATGGTTGCATCATGGTCTAAGATAGCTGCTGCAGCTCCAGCTGTCATGTTCAGTTTCTAGGAAGAAAGCTGGAAGAAGGGAGGAAAGACAGAAAGGACACATGCTCTGACTTAGGGACCTTTCCTGCAAGTTCACCCACTAGCTTCACCTTCGTCGTCATTGGTTTTCTTTAGTTGGGTGGGAGGCTTAGAAGTCTTTTAGTTGGGCACATTGACACCTGAAATAGAGTTGGGGTTCTGTCACTAAGAAAGAAGGGGGAGGCTCGGCGCCTGTGGCTCAACGGGCTAAGGCACCAGCCACATACACCTGAGCTGACAGGTTCATATCCACCCTGGGCCCGTCAAACAACAATAACCACTGCAAACAAAAAATAGCCGGATGTTGCAGCAGGCACCTGTAGTCCCAGCTACTTGGGAAGTGGAGGCAGGAGAATCGCTTGAGCCCAGGAGTTGGAGGTTGCTGTAAGCTGTGAGGCCACGGCACTCTACCAAGGGTAACAGCTTGAGGCTCTGTCTCAAAAGAAAAAAGAAAGAAAGAAGGGGGATTGGCTAATCCGAGTGTAGTGGTATTTATAGGTAATTGACCACAACCAGTGACAGATTCGTTTGTTCCTTTTTCATTCCCACTGTTTCACTTGACTAGCCTTAAAAAAAAGGAAAGTGGATACTGGATAAACAATTAGTAGGGTCTGCCACCATTGATTCAGCATTAATTTAGCACCTACAATCTGATAGTTATTAGAGACAGTCATGGTGCCCCCATTATAGAGGAAAACATAAATAAGTAAATAAGTATAGCATGGATGGTAGAGGACGAGGGTGGAGTGGAGAAAGGCCTGAGCAAGGATATCTCACCTACCCACCAGGGTGCATCAGAGCAGCCTTCGGAGTTCATCAGACATTCTGTGTTCTCTCTTCTGCTCTCTTCCTGTCATCATTGTTGAGGATTGGTTTTGCCCCTTCATTCTCAGCAACAGCCCCTAGAACTTGAAGAGGCAGGAACAGTTGGTGACTTAGTGGGAACCTCTGGGATGGGAGCCATATGTTTGGAGAGCCAAGTTCCAGGCCAGTAAGTCAATGAGAGAGACCAGTGGCAGGGGAGCATCCTGTTCCTGGACTGCTATGGTACTGCCAGGAAGCTTTGCTCCAGGAATGGAGTTCTCACCAGGAGGGGGTATTCTGACAAGGTACCTGGCATCACCTGTGCCGTGTGTGGTTTTAGAACAGTACAACCCTTCTCTGGATCTTGTAAAATGGGTATAACTGTTCTAAACACATTGGTTAATCAGGAGGGGTCTTGGTGTGTTGTAGTGTTAATCATACATGAAAAATGTAACTTCTAGGCTTGGCACCCAAGTTTTTTTTTGTTCATTTCTTATATTTGAAGTACTCTTTGATGACATCCTTAGCCTGAGATTCTTTATGCCATAGTTTTTAACTACTACACAATTGCAACCAACCACTTTATGGGATTTCCCCTCTCTGTCAATTTTACAAAGGCCTACCCATTCTCCTAGTTTCTTGTCATCATCAGTCTTAATTAGGTTGATTTGGTGTTCAGCACAAAGAGCCTCCCCCAACTTGACATACGCAGGTTCATCACAGTTGGAGACTAGCACACAAAGATGGGCTTGGTGTTTGTCTAAGGCAGTTGTGTAGTAGTTAAAAACTATGGCAAAAAATCTCAGGCTAAGGATGTCATCAAAGAGTACTTAAAATGCAAGAAATGAACAAATAAAACTTTGACTCACGTTCCTTTATTTCATTTTTTTTTTTTTGAGACAGAGTCTCAAGCTGTCGCCTTGGGTAGAGTGCCGTAGCATCACAGCTCACAGCAACCTCCAACTCCTGGGCTCAAGCGATTCTCTTGCCTCCGCCTCCCAAGCAGCTGGGACTACAGGCTCCTGCCACAATGCCTGGCTATTTTTTGGTTATTGTTGTTTGGCGGGCCCAGGATGGATTCTAACCTATCAGCTCAGGTGTATGTGGCTGGCACCTTAGCCGCTTGAGCCACCTTATGTTCCTTTTAAAAAAAAAAAAGGAATGAGATGAATGAAAACAGAGGGAATTTCAGACAGAGAGCAACATGGGCAGAGGCACTGAGGTACAAATACATGGGAGAGAGTTGGTGTCCCCAGGTGCTATTCTGTTTCCTCTGCCACCACACTAGTCTGATCATTCAGTTAGCTGGCATTTAAATGCCCACTCTGTGCCTAGTACTGTAGAGGGCCAGAGGGCAGCAGCAACCATTCAGGGTCTGCTCCCCGTGGGCTTTGAGACCCGGCCAGGCAAAACTAGTTGATAGTGATGGAGGTCAGAAGAGTGGTTATCTTGGATCAGCGCCCATAGCTCAGTGGTTAGGGCACTGGCCACATACACGGGCTGGTGGGTTTGGACCAGCCAGCGCCTGCTAAACAACAATGACAACAGACTTGGCACCTGTAGCTCAGAGGCTAGGGTGCCAGCCACATATACTGGAGCTGGAGGGTTTGAACCCAGCCCAGGCCTGCCAAACAACAATTACAACTACAACCAAAAAATAGCCGGGCGTTGTGGGAGGCGCCTGTAGTCCCAGCTATTCGGGAGACTAAGGCAAGAAAATCGCTTAAGCTCAGGAGTTTAAGGTTGCTGTGAGCTGTGACGCCATGGCACTCTACTAAGGGCAACACGGTGAGACTTTGTCTCAAAAAAAAGAAGAGTGGTTATCTCTTATTGGGGGGATTTACTGGTCAGGGGCATGAGGAACCTTCTGGGATATTGGAAATGTTTGCTGTCTTCACTTGGGTGATGGTTTATAGTAATATAAATGCAAGAATTCGTGGAGCTATATATACTTAAGATCAGTGCAGACTGCACGCTCTAACCATGTCTTATATCCCAATTGTAAAGCAGGCAAGCAAATAAATAGCACATCCCAAAATCAAATAAGTAAAATGCAGTAGCAAGAAAGTATGGAAAAAGTGATGATTGGGGAAATACAGGAACTTTAGGAGCACATTACAGGAGGCTTGTCTGAGAAAGTGGTATTTAAACTGAGATTAAGAGGATGAGATAGGCATAGATCAGGTTAAGAAAGGAATGAGGTACTCCAGGTGGGAAGAACAGCCTATGCTGAAGTTCAGAGGTAGAGAGAGCTGGGTATGCTAGAAAGTTCAGGTTGAATAGAGTGTTGAGTTTTGAAGGGATGAGAGGTGAGATTTCAGACCTGCATCCTCTCACGACTGTGTCATTTCTGAAGCCCCCTCGTGAGTCTCTCTGTCTCTCTCCTCTCTTACAGTCATTGGAACCCAAACACCCCTTTGGTTTGGTCCTCCCCCTGGCCTCAGAATTAAGTCCATACCCCTTAGTAAATAGAAGTTCAAGTTCATCCATGTCCTGGTCCCTTATCTGTTCTTTAGAGAACTGTATTCTCCAGCTAAGGCAGATCACTCACCATTTGTAGATCCATTTTGCTCAGTCACCCCTGACTCACCCTGCCCCCCTGGGAGTGCCTTTTCCAGTCTTCTGACAGGCCTTAACACCTGCTCCAAAGTTCTGCTGCTCCTGAGTTGGAAATATTTCTTCCTCCATAGTGTCTACCTCTTGTTTTTTTTTTTTTTTTTGAGATCATAGTCTCACTATGTCGCCCTGGGTAGAGTGCCTGGCATCACAGCTCACAACAACCTCAAACTCTTGGGCTTAAGCGATTCTCTTGCCTCAGCCTCCCAAGTAGCTGGGACTATAGGCTCTTTATGAGTTTTTAAATAAGGAGTGACCATAATAAATTGTTTTTCTTTTTCTTTCTTTCTTTCCTTTTTTTTTTTTTTTTTGTAGAGATAGAGTCTCACTTTATTGCCCTCAGTAGAGTGCCGTGGCATCAGCTCACAGCAACCTCCAGTTCCTGGGCTTAGGTGATCTCTTGCCTCAGCCTCCTGAGTAGCTGGGACTACAGGCACCTGCCACAACGCCTGGCTATTTTTTGTTGCAGTTCGGCTGGGGCCGGGTTTGAACCCGCCACCCTCAGTATATGGGGCCAGCACCCTACTCACTGAGCCACAGGCACCGCTCTAAATTGTTTTTCTGTGGTAAAATTTCAGAAGTGTTTCTGGTAAAAAAATTTTTTTAACTGCATGGTTTATAATTATTATTATGGACCAACATATTGTAACAAGATTATGTATTTCATTAGCATGTAAAGGTGATCTCTACCTGATATAGATGTTTGATAATAGAAAATGTTGAAATTCATTAATATAAAATGAATGCCAAGAAAAAATTAAGGATTATACCACAGGCCGGGCACAGTGGCTCACACCTATAATCCTAGCACTCTGAGAGGCCGAGGCAGGTAGATTGCTTGAGCTCAAGAGTTCAAGACCAGCCTGAGCAAGAACGAGACCCCATCTCTAAGAAACAGCCGAGCATGTAGCAGGCACATGCAGTCCCAGCTACTTGGGAGGCCGAGGCAAGTGGATCACTTGAGCCCAGGAGTTTGACATTGCTGTGAGCTGTGATGCCATGGCACTCTACCAAGGGCAACAAAATGAGACTCTGTCTCAAAAGAAAAAAAAAATGCAGTGTCATAGCTCACAGCAATCTTAAACTCCTGGGCTTGAACAGTCCTCTTGCCTCACCCTCTCAAGTGACTACAGGCACCTGCCATGACACCCGGCTAGTTTTTCTTTCTTTCTTTCTTTTTTTTTTTTTTAAAGACAGAGTCTCACTTTATTGCCCTTGGTAGAGTGCCCTAGCCACAGAGTGCCGTTACAGTTCACAGCAACCTCCAACTCTTGGGCTTAGGCAATTCTCTTGCCTCAGCATCCCGAGTACCTGGGAGTACAGGTGTCCACCACAACTCCCGGCTACTTTTTTGTTGTAGTTGCCATTGTTATTTGGCAGGCCTGAGCTGGGTTCGAACCCGCCAGAGCTGGTGTATGTGGCCAGCACCCTAGCTACTGAGGTATAGGTGTCAAGCCAAGGAAGTGATCTTTTCACAAGCTTTTCACTGTCTTTTGACAGCCATTTTATAAAAAGATCATCTGGGGCTCGGCGCCTGTGGCTCTATGGGCTAAGGCGCCAGCCACATACACCTGAGCTGGTGGGTTCGAATCCAGCCTGGGCCCGCCAAACAACAATGACGGCTGTAACCAAAAAAAAAAAAAAAAAATGGCCAGGCGTTGTGGCAGGTGCCTGTAGTCCCAACTACCTGGGAGGCAGAGGCAAGAGACTCGCTTGAGCCCAGGAATTGGAGGTTGCTGTGAGCTATGATGCTACAGCACTCTATCAGGGTAACAGCTTGAGGCTCTGTCTCAAAAAAAAAAAAAAGATCATTTGGGTGTCACTTGTACCTACTGTTGAGAAACATCTTAGTGTAGTCAGAAAAGCTCTTGGATAATAGGATTTGGGACCAAACTGCAGCCATCCTCATGACCATAGACAAGTTTCTTCACCTTTTTGAGCTGTGTGAGGTTATGCATATAAGGAAGTAGACACTCAGAGAAGTGAAGCAGTTTGCCCAAGGCTACTTAGCTAGTGAGTGGTACAATTAGGATTCAAACCCATTTCTATTTGGGCACAAAGGCCTGCCCTGGTCCTTAGGCCAGGCTGCCTCCTCAGAGGTAGCTATCATCAACATGGTGGAACCAGGCTCTAGGTGCTCAGAACCAAGCAGAGGAACACCAACCCTTGTAGGCTGTGATGAGGGAGAGGAAGAGAGCAGCATTTCTCTCCCTAGGTTCCTCTTCTGCCTGTGGCAGTCTTTCCTGTAAGAGGGCTCGGCACTGTGGGCACGTTGGGAAGCAGGCTATTGGACGCTTACCAGCCACCTTTGGAACAAATGCTTTCATGCTTATGTCACAAAGGTAAGCTGCTGGTACTGTTCCAACCTCTACCTGCCCAGACAGGGCAGTACAAGCTGCACGTACCTGGCCCTGGCCTTATGTTAACTCAGGGTTGGTGCTTGGGATCCCCAATTGGCCTGTGAACCCCAGGGCAATACAGACGGGTGAAGAAAGGTACTGCCTCAGCCTGCCTAGCTTCCTGGGGGGAGAGGGAGAGACAGGAAGTATTAATGGGGAAAAGGTATGCCTTGCCTTGCCAAGCAGGTCAGTCACCATGGGTGGGGACACACCACCTGTATGCTCAGGACGCCCAGGATTTGGGTGGAGGCTCTCTAGGCAGCAGCCAGAAAGGAGGTTGTGACGGTGATTCCAGAGTCCCCCAGGACGCTTCTGGTGGCCCACCACCAGCCCACCAACCTGCCATCTTCCCAGTCAGCAGCAATCTCTAAGGCAAGTAGTACCTCCAGCACTTGGTAAAAAAACCCAGTGTCTGTTCCTCATGCTACCCTGGTGTCCTTCTCTAGAGCAGCTGTTTTGAGGAGAGCAGTGACTCTGACTCTAAGTCATGTTGTCCTGTTGCTATAGAGCTGACAGACCCTGGGAGCTTGCTCTCTCAAGTTCTAGCTGCTGCTGCTTGCGCTGTTCATCTCTGCAGGCCTCCAACCAAGGGGCCAAATTCTGGGCCAGGGACAAAGTGGCCTGGCAAGGAACAGGTTGTGCTATGTGGGCCTTGAGGGGAACTCAGGGAAGTTCTTTTTCTCCTGGCTCATGCTGCCTCAGACCCTGCATTTTGGAGAGACCCTCAGGGCTCCAGCAGCTGCCAGGTAGACAAGAGCAGAGATGGCTACTTGGGGTGGGAGGAGAACTCGAGAGGAAGCAGTGCTTACAGTCTCTCAGTCATCACAGCCATCACGAGTTGTAACACTTGGTGAACAGAGGCAGTGCACTACTTGATTCTTTCAAGGGAACCCCTTCTCCCTGTGCTGGATGGGGCTGGGATCCAAACTGATTAGGAATCTGACATGACCCAACGTGGGAGGCCTTCCACTCTCCGAATTAATTACCCCCGGTGTCATCACTAAGTCACTCCAGTTCTAGCATTTCCCCTTCTCATCCTGTATACCCCTCCTTCTGCCTCTTGAGTCCTGAGGAGGGAGATTGCAATTTTTGGCCAGCTTTCTTACTGAGAGCTCTTACAGGCTGTCATGCAGGCATAAAATCCAGAAGCTGCTGTCAGAACGATAGGAGAATTGGGAGCTGATGGCATGCACCAATTTTCTGAATCTCTCAGGTACTTTGATGTTTAGAAAATCTTTCTGGGCTCCCTGAAATTTGAGTCCTCTTGTTCTTTCACCCTGGGTCTTCGTTTCTTCTCTCGAGGTCTTGATGCTTTTCAGATATTTGTTATGTAAGGCCTTATCTGGGACCTTAGAAAGCCACCAGCTAGGGGTATACTTGAAAAGGAAAGAGACACAGAGAACAAGATTGAAAATGTCTTTGAGTTCAATACCAAGAGAGCTTTGCTTCTTCACCTAGTATTAGAATTTGTCTTTTAGTTCCTGGGCTGCTTTCACTCAAGTGAGATCCAGGAGTTTTTGGTAGGGAAAAACAAGAAGTTTTACAAGACTTCTGGCTCTTCTACTCAGCTCTGTTACAAAAGACACTAATGCTTGTTTTAAAAACAATTTAAACTACAGACATATATAAAGGTAAAAAATAATGATCTCCCAGCCAATCTCCTCCCTTCCCTCCTGTCCTCAGGTGGTTTTCCATTCTTGGTAGTTTATGCTGTTGGGCAAGCATGTGTGGCTCTGTGTTGACATTTTGAACAAAATAGGCACATGGCAGATGTGCAGCTCATCCACTCGCTGTTTTCTCTGGCTGTGTGTCATGGCTATTCTGCCATGGTACCTTACCTGTGGCTCTGAGCACCTGCAGAGAATTTTATGACATCGATGGGCCAGAATGTTGCATCTTGAGATAGACTTTTTCAACTTTTTCTGTTTCATTTTGTTCTCTAAAATCATTTTTATCATGCTTTAAAAAAAATGTTTTTTAATTGCTTTCTAAACATAGCACATGTTCATTATAGAAAATTTAGAGACCAGGTGTAGTGGTTCATGCCTCTAATTCTAGCACTTTGGGAAGCTGAACTGGGAGGATCATTTGAGGCCAGAAGTTCAAGATCAGCCTGAGCAGCATAGCAAGACCTCCATTTATATAAAAATTTTGAAAATTAGCCAGCCATGGTGGCATGCACCTGTTTTCCAGCTTCTTAGGAGGCTGAGGCAGGAGGATCACTTGAGCTCAGGAGTTTGCGGTTCCAGTTATCTATGATGAGGCCACTCCACTCTAGCCTGGGCAACAGAGCAAGACCCTGTCTCAAAAAAAAAAAAAAGAAGAAGAAGAAGAAAGAAAGAAAAAGAACAAAGAAAATTTAGAAAAATCAGATGAGTGGGCCAGGTACGGTGGCTCACACCTGTAATCCCAGCACTGTGGGAGGCTGAGGCAGGTGGATTGCCTGAGCTCACAGGTTTGAGACCAGCCTGAGCAAGTGTGACACTCCTGTGTCTAAAAAAATAGCTGGGCATTGTGGCAGGCGCCTATAGTCCCAGTTACTTGAGACACTGAGACAAGAGAATTGCTTAAGCCCAAGAGTTTAAGGTTGCTATGAGCTCTGACGCCATAGCATTCAACTGAGGGCGACAAAGTGAGACTCTATCTCAAAAAAAAAAAAAAAAAAAAAAGGAAAGGAAAAATCAGGTAAACAATAAAAGAAGATACTATGTATAACTATTACCCCAAAAGCATTTTGTTGTGTAAATTGTAAATGTAATTCGCACTTAATATCTCATCTAAGCCACATCATCTCCATTAAGAAAGGCAGGTGAGTATTAGTTCCATCTTACAGATGGGAAAACTGAGCCACAGAGAGGTTGATGTTAAAAGGTTGCACAGAGAGGTACACAGCATAGTAAAGACAGAGCTGGGGGTGTACTCATCATACATCCAGCACTAATGTTCTGTCCACTGTATCCCACTGTCTTCTCACCCCCAGATAGAGAGGGGGATGCCAGTTATCAGGTTTCAGATTTGATGAACTGCCTTGTCCAAAGGTTACTAAACAAACAACTACTAGAGAAAAGCCCTATATTGACTTAGGAGAAAAGTAGAAGGCAGATTCCTCATATTCACAGATGATATGAGGTAAGATATTGTTTGCCCTTTGGAAAACAGGATCAGGCTTAGAAGACCCTTAAAGGACTCTCACAACAGGTCAAAGACAACAGGATAACATTTGGAGGAGATAGATAGAAAGTGCCACCTTCCATTTCCAGAAGCAGCACAGGCAGGCGTGACTTGATGTTTAGGCAGTGACGGCTGACCCACCTGGGAGTCCTGGTGGACCACAGGTGGGACAGGTCATTTCAACGCTTTAATTTCATCTTGATTGTTGGGAGTTTTAGAGCTATACACTGAGAAGGTGTGATAAACTAAGGAAGAGGGGGGATCACCAAATTGTCAGATGATAGATGTTGAAGTAACAAAAGTTCACTTAGAGAAGGTGGGTGAGAAGGTACAGGCTGAGTCTTAGTGACTGGAGCCAAGCAAGATAGGGTTAGGAATGGCGGTTGGTTGGAGGGAGAGTTCAGTTGGTCAAGATGTGGAAGCACTTTGAGGAGTTAGGGAGTGGAAGCAACAAACATGTACAGTGGCTCGGCGACTGTGGCTCAACGGGCTAAGGCGCCAGCCACGTACACCTGAGCTGGCGGGTTCGAATCCAGCCCCGCCCGCCAAACAATGACGGCAGCAACCAAAAAATGGCCGGGCGTTGTGGCGGCACCTGTAGTCCCAGCTACTTGGGAGACAGAGGCAGGAGACTCGCTTGAGCCCAGGAATTGGAGGTTGCTGTGAGCTGTGATGCCACAGCACTCTGTCCAGGGTG
>CAUYRH010057217.1:0-27506 GCA_963574655.1 Perodicticus potto
TTTTTGGTTGCAGCCGTCATTGTTTGGCGGGCCCGGGCTGGATTCGAACCCGCCAGCTCAGGTGTACATGGCTGGCGCCTTAGCCCGCTGAGCCACAGGCGCCAAGCCTGATGTTACACTTTCTTGAAAACATACATCGGCTCGGCACCCATAGCTCAGTGGTTACGGTGCCAGCCACATACACTGAGGCTGGCAGGTTCAAAATAGCCGGGTGTTGTGACGGGCACCTGTAGTCCCAGCTACCTGGGAGGCTGAGGAAAGAATTGCTTAAGCCCAAGAGTTGGAGGTTGCAACGAATTATGAGGCCAGGGCACTCTACCAAGGGCGACAAAGTGAGACTCTGTCTCAAAAAAAAGAAAAACATACATAATTTAACAATGTTATTGTTAAGGTATCTGAAATGTTTACATTGACAATTGCAATAGAATATTTTTACATTAGTGTGAGCTGCCAGAACACAATACCATAAGTGGGTAGCTTAAACAACAGAAATTGATTTTTCACAGTACTGGAGTCTAGAAGTTCAACACCAGGGTACTAATAAGGTGGGGTTCTGGTGAGGGCACACTTCCTGGCTTGCAGGTGGCCATCTTATTGCCGTGCCCTCACATGAGAGAGAGACAGAGAGAGTGCGAGCATTCTGTTGTCTTTTCTTACAAGGGCACCAATCCCAGCATGAGGGCTCCACCCTCAGGACCTTTTATGTATCATCCTAATCACCTCCCAAAGGCCCTAGCTCAAATTATCATCACCTTGCGTGTTAGGGCTGCAACATACAAATTTGGTGGGAGAGGGGATGCAAGTATTCAGTCCGTAACAATTTTACTTGTTAAGATATCTGAAATGTTTACATGACAATTAACTTGGCTAATTTGAATGATTAAGTAAGTAAGCTAAGACTTATTGAGTTCTATGACACTGTTCTAAGTATTTCATCTATCCAGTCTCATTCATTTCTAACAATCTATGAAACAAGGGTTCTCCTCCCCATTTTAGAGGAGGAGGCATGAGTCGGCGAAGAACTTAGGAAACAGCAACGCTCAGCTTGAATGTTATATCATCGGTATAATTAAGGCGTTTTGGTAAGATTTGAAGTAGATGTATATAGTACAATAGCCGCCATCGGAGGAGTCAGCAGAGCTATTATCACTTCGGAAAGGACTTGGCTGTAGGTAATTGAACATCTGACTAATGGTGGCTTAAAGAAATAAGAAGTTATCGAACTCATATAGCAAGTCTGGAATTGATGCAGCAGCTCAATGATGCTAGGCTCTTTCTTCCTTTTTTTTTTTTTTTTGGTAGAGACAAAGTCTCGCTTTATCGCCCTCGGTAGAGTGCCATACCGTCACACAGCTCACAGCAACCTCCAGCTCCTGGGCTTAGATGATTCTCTTGCCTCAGCCTCCCGAGTAGCTGGGACTACAGGCACCCGCCAAAACATCCGGCTATTTTTTTGATGCAGTTTGGTGGAGGCCGGGTTTGAACCCTCCACCCTCGGTATATGGGGCCTGCGCCCTACTCGCTGAGCCACAGGTGCTTTCTTACTACTTCATGGATACACTTGCCAGATTTAGCAAATAAAAATACAAGGCACCCAGTTACACTTGAATTTCAGGTAAAGAATGAATAGATCTTAATATAAGTATGTCCCAGGCAGTATTTCTAACATATATATATGTACAAAAGAGTTTGATTCCCTTTTTTTGACATGTTGGCGAGCATGTTTGTCGAGGCCTCTGGGCGGTCTTGTGGGCTGTCGATCTCCGAGACTTCGTTTCCCTTCGGCCTCATACCTGGGCAAGATAACAAGAAAGCTGATGTCTCCTTCTCCAGTGCCTGCTGGGCGTCCACACCCCAGGGCCTCAGCAACCCCCAAGGCAGTCTTCACCCTGTGCTCTCTCTAGGGGGGTTTCCGATCTCCTCAAGAGGCTACCCTGATTCCCAGAAGCCTCATTATTTGAGTCACAAATTTTTTCAGACCGTTGTATGGCATTGACATTCTCAACATTTGAACCAAATTGGTGGGGGGGTGTTTATCCATTTCTCTGTGTGGCCATAAAATGGAGGGTGACCACAACACTTACACTAAAAAACTATCCGTTGTTTATCTGTAATTCCCATATTTTATTTGGCATCCCCATCTATATAGCCTTTCATCTTCACACCTGGGTCCACAGAGTTGCAAATGGGGGCTATACCTCTAGGTCTCAAAGCTGCGTTCCAAGCAGGAAGAGGCAAAACATTCTTCCTTCTGTTGAGAATTGGGCTTTTTATTTGGGAAGGGAGGTCTTCCCCAGGCACCTCTGGCTATATCCCATTCTGTGGAAATTTGTCATGTGGGTGTTTTTGCTGCAAGGGAGCTTAGAATACTAAGTATTTTATCCTTCCACAAGCAGAAGAATAAAGGAATGTGGTTGACTTTTGGAATTTAAACCAAGTGAATACTAGGAGGCTGTCTGTTGCCACTCGTAATGGGTGTAATATTTTTGAAATGTGTCTACTTACTCCTAAGCTAGTTTCTCTCTCCTTGAATCCTGTTGGTTTAAGGGGTGAGGGGGCAAATGTAGTCCTGGGAAGAATGATATAGTTCAAACACCTGTCTTTAAAGAACCTCTGTCTTTACCTGGGGGCTTGTTGGGGAAATGTAGAATGTCAGACCTTCTTCAACCAAGTCCCCAGATGACATTAAGGTTTGATAAGAATTAGCCTAGAAGAACTCTGGTTCTCTGGAATAACCCAGGGACCCTTAAAAAATACCAATGCCTGCCCTAGAGATCTACACTTACATGGGGTGTGGTCTGGGAGTCTGGATTCTGACAAGTTCCCCATGATTCCAGTAAACAGTGAAGTTTGAGAGCAGCTGGCTTAGAACAGTGGCTGTCAACCCTGAATACCCATTGTAAACACTTAGGGTGCTTGGTCTGAAAACCACCAATCCTGGGTACCCCTCGGGGCAGTTATATCAGAATTGGGGTGGGGGGATGAGATGGTGGGACATGGGCAACAGTACTTTTGAAAAGTTCTCAGATGAACATAATGTGTGAAAAGAAAACCACGCCAGAAAGAGGAAGTGAAATGTTCACATCCTGCAGCCCAGTGGTTTGTGGTTAGGAGAGGGAGAATGGTGTCAGATGGGCGAGAGGCGCGGTGGGGGCAGGAGGGCTGGGGAGAGGGCACAAGTGAGCCAGGGAGGATTTATTCTGGTTCATATTTGGGTTCCTGGAGGGAGTTACCTTACACAGTGTCCTTGCCAGAGCAAGGAAAGTAGCCAGGGGAGATGAACTCTGCAGCACAGAATGAATTAGCAAGGGGTATCGGGAGGGGTAGGAGTGCAGAATGGCAGACTTTTAGCCTTCTGGGCTGTTCTCAGTCCCCATGTGGTTGAACCCAGAAGTTCCCACAGGGGCTCCCGAAGGACTGAGGAAGCAGAGTTGAGAGTCAGGCGCACTGTCATGGCGCCCACCATTCAAGGCCGAGGGGACCTGCCACTTCCAGGCAGCCAGCCTGAGGGGCCCATGTGAGCTACGGTGCCAGCAAGAGCTGGGGCAAGGTTGAGTAAACCACAGAGAGCTTCTGTGTGCCCTGCCCAAGTTAGAGAGAGCAGCCCACCGCAGTCACCAGCTCTATCTGCAAACGCTAGCAGGGCAAGTTGGACCTATAATAAGAAAAGTTGTGGAGACCAGAAGAGCTGAAAGATACGTCTCCTAAAACAACAGCCTTTCCCCTTCACTCCACCAATGCAAGGTCACCTTGCCGGGGCAGTCGTGGCCTACATCGGAAGGGCTACGCCAATATTAGAGGCCACCATCCACTCCACTTGGGCTGGCCTGTGCCAAATCAGCTGTTAAATATTTTGTAACATCACCCTGGATAAAGCCAGCCCTGTCCCTCCTACAAGCAGATGCTATTTGGGACAGAAACAGAGGGAGGGAGAGGCAAAATCTGAGCGACTTCCACACTACCTAAGCAGAATGTTCATTATCACATTAGACTAAAGATACAGGTTAACGTTTTTCCCCAGACCAGAAGGGCTGCATGAAGAAAATCAGGGTAGTTATAGGCAAAATACAGGAGCAATAAATTGTCTGCATATGTAAAAAAATAATACTAATACTAATTTGAGGAAATTTCCATCACCACAGCAGATAGAAGGATAATTTGCTTCCTCTAGTAATTATTTATCTGTCTACAAAATATGGATTTGTATTCAGGTTGTCCTTTTTCTTATTACTCTGATGTCAGTCTCTGAGATAAAGTATTTTTCTTTACCTGTTTAAACAAGGAAAAGGAAACAGAGAAAATTGCATATAAGCCCAATTGTTCTGGAAAAGGTAAGATCTATGCAAAAATAAAAAAAAATACAACCAATGGGCTGATGACCACCTGAGGTTGGGTGGAATAGCCCAGAATGCTGAGGAGATGAAGTTTCTGGATAACCCCATTGCTCTGATTTCACCAGGTCATTCCATGAATTTATTTAACTCAGATTTATGCTGTTCTAGGACCCAGGGATACTGCCATGAACAAAACAGACAAAAATACCTGTCTTGGCAAATGTCAAAGCTGCAGAGAGAGTGAGGGTCACAGGGTCACACTTAAAGAAAGGGTGAGGGTGAGGGACAGATAAGAGGCCAAAGAAATAGGTAAAAATATGATATGTGGTGTTAAAAGCTATAGAGACAAATCAAGCAGAAAAGGGAGATAATGGGGAAAGCCTCAAGGAAAGGCTGACAGTTGAACCACGACCTTGAGGAGATGAGGCAGCGAGCAGGTACCCGGGAGAAGCACAGCAGCCGAAGGAAGAGCCGTGCAAAGGCCCCGAGGCCCGCAGGCGAACGGCAGAGTGTCAGGAGATGACCAGTGAGGTTTCAAGTCCAGGAGGGGACAGAATCGAGAGCGCACGGCTGCAATCCACGCGGATTCTTCAGCCGCCTTCTCTGCGTCCCCAGACAGCATCGCCAACCCGCCGCTATTTGCAGTCAAGCAAGACTCGGCCTAGGATGTTCAGCTTTTTCTCAAGGTCTGCCTCTGTGTTGTTAAGGCTCGCTAATTGTGAGAAAGTTCCCCTGGATCACTGCAAAACATGCAAGTGCCGGAAAAAACCGAACCTGGCTGACTGGCGTTTAATATCCTCGGGACTTTGCCGACTCACGGGAGCTAATGGACGTTAGGGAAACATGGGTCATAGCGGAACAGCTCCCATTCCCCGCCAGGGAAAATGGGGCGCTACACGTGAAATTGGGTGCGAAGAGCGCCGGGAATTTGTGGATTATCCTCCCGACGTCAATTACTCCCATCCTCGGCCCTCCCTGCCGGCTGCGTCTTTTCAAATTGAATGGATTTCTAGGTAGGCGGATTCATCCCGGCTGCTGAGGAGACACGTGACCAAGACTAAGCCAATCAGAGCATTCGTGGCACCCGGCGGACTACAGGGGCCCTTTCCAGGAGGCGGGTGGACACGTGACCAAGAACAAGCCAATCAGAGTGTTCGTCGCACTCGGCTGGCTGCAGAGGCCCTTTCCAGGAGACGGGTGGACACGTGACCAAGAACAAGCCAGAGTGTTCATTGCACGCTGGTGGCTGCACTCGCCCTTCCCAGAAGGCGGGTGGTCACGTGACCAAGAACAAGCCAATCAGAGTTTTCGTCGCACTCGGCTGGCTGCAGACGCCCTTTCCAGGAGGCGGGTGGACATGTGACCAAGAATAAGCCAATCAGAGCGTTCCTCGCATGCAGCTGGCTGCAGAGGCCCTTTCCAGGAGGCGGGTGGACACGTGACCAAGACCAAGCCAATCAGAGCGTTCATTGCACACCGCTGGCCGCAGACAGGCGGGCCTGACCCCGGGAGCAGCCGGGACGCCAGTCGGAATGCCGGGACAAAGGTGCGCTCTCCCTCGGACGGCTGGGTACGTCCAGGTCAGCGCCTGAGGGGTGGGGGGAGGCAGCCTGAGAAAGGAGCAATGCGGTTGGACTGTGATAACAGGATGAAGGCTGCACCCCGGGACTTCACACTCACTGGGTCTCACTCTCACACGCTTTCAGCTTCCCGCTGTTGACATTTTGAGCTGTGGACTTCTTTGTTGTGGGGGGTGTGCTGCGCATTGCAGGATGTTCAGCAGCGTCACCACTTTCCTCTTGAAGATGCCGGTAGCAGCCCCTTCCTAGAGATGAAAACCAAAAATGCCAGTCCCCAGCTGGGTTTTTGTCTTGCCTAGTTTTGTGTGGCTTCTTGTTTTCAAAATGGCATGGAGCCACGCTGGCCTCCAGAGAGATAGGATTCGCCCACTTTCTCTCTCCAGCTAGCCTGGCTCGGGGGCTGCAGAGAAGACAGGCTGAAATGCCCATCTGGAGATGGACCCCCGGCCAGCTGGAGTGGGCAGTTGGTATCCAGCCTCATTCTCTGTGGCCTAACATGGTGGCACTTCAGGCTCTTTACTTGTCCTCACAGAGGACAGGTGGGGAAAGATGCACTAACCAAAACCAAGGGCCAGTCCCCACAACATGTGGCGAGGGGGGACGGACAGCTCTAAGGGTGGGAGGGGCTCGGCTGGGCATGCGCAGCGGGGAATCAGCAGCAGGACTGTCCAGAATTAGATCCTCCGGGAGCTTCTTATAAATCAATAGTAAGAGCTGATCGGTTGTTTGTAGCCTAGCAGACACCCCTCCAGACAAGAAATCTCGCTTATTACGGGGACTCTTCCCCCTGCTCCAGGGTAACAAAGAGATTTTATTTAGGAAGAACAAGGAGAAAGTTTAGAGCACTTCCAAAGAGAGTTGGAAGTGGAGCCCTGTCATGAAGTAGAAAGAGGTGAGAGAGACAGTGGCAAAGGCCTCCAGGAGTATTAAACACTCTGAAATTGGCTGCAAGTCTTTCATTGGCCCCTCTGCCTCCAGGCAGCACTGCCCCTTTCTATTGGCCACTGATGACCTCTTTCTATTGGTCACTGATGGCCTCTTTCTATTGGCCACTGATGGCCCCTTTCTATTGGCCACTGATGACCTCTTTCTATTGGTCTCTGATGGCCTCTTTCTATTGGCCACTGATGGTCTCTTTCTATTGGTCACTGATGGCCTCTTTCTATTGGTCCTTGGTCACCTAGGTTACTTCACACCTGCAATCTTAGGGCACCGCTTTCTGGATCGCAGGCCAGGTTTTCCCCACTCTCACACTGGAAGCCCCTTTCTTTGTGTCCCCTCTCATTCCTACCTGAGGAGATATGGTCCTGAAACCTTGAAGGGAAAATGGGCGGTGACGGCCTTTAACTAAGTCTTCCTGTCAAAATAGGGCACTGGCCTACCACCTTTCAGGAGCCCTCCCCAGGTTCCCTCCTCTAAAGGAGATTCGGGGGTCGGAAGTGCCTGGCTACTTGGTCAAAAGATTCCATTAGTATTTGCTGGGATCCCTGCATCGCCATCATCTTTACCTCGAACTGCTGGAGTCCGGAAGACATTTGCTAATGAGGTTGAACAGGCAGGGTCCAAACATTAAGGAAAGGATGATCAGAATTAATTATAGGCTCAGTGAAAGGATTTAGAAAGGAAGGTTTCTTCCAATCAGGTGTTCTTAAGGCAGGTGCATTTAAAATAGCCTGTTTTAAAGTTTGTAAGGCTTTTTCTTCTTCCCTGCCCCCTCCATCAGTCCTTCCACAACTTCCCCCTGTTAAAGCATCACATAAGAGCTTAAGAAACTTTCTGTACAGCCAATACTATTCTGATACGGGGATTCTTAATCGTTTTTATTCTACAGATCTCATTTCAAGTCTAGTGAAGACTTTACACTCTTTCTCAGAAGAATGTTTTTAAATGCAGAAAATAGAAACACATAGAACCAAAAAGGATACAAATTACACTGAAACCAAGTTATCAAAATGTTTAAAACCAAATGTGTGCTTTCGTGATAGGTCTATTTCATTGTGTTAAATGACAAGACTGAATGGCAGTCCTAGAAACTATCGTGACTTTGAAGTAGTGATGAATGTAAATTTAATTTGGAAAAAACCGAAACAACTCCCATATGAAAATAATAGTTTTTTATATTTTGACAAAATTGCAGAAACTGCTTATATACCAGGGTGGTGGTGGTGGTGGTGGGTGGGTGTGGGTTGATCCGTCTGTCGGTTTGGTTTCCCTACACATAGAGTTACAGGAAATACTTAAGTTTAGAGGTTAGTAAAAATAAAGAAGTAATTTTGTTCCCCCATCAGAATTTGAGGACTTCCTTAAATCCAGATAACTAAATCAGTGATTCTCAACCAGGGGAAATTCTGGCCCCCAGGAGACATTCAGCAATATTCTAGGGACGTTTTTGGTTGTCACTCCCGAGGGAGGGGTATCGGAATAGCCGGTAAGGCCAGGGGTGCTGCTAAACGTCCTTCAATGCACAGCACACTCCCTGCAACAAAGAATTAGCCCAACTGTGAACACTGCTGAGACTGAGGAATCTTCAACTACAGGGTGTCTTGAAAGTCACCCCTATAGTTACCATTTATAAGAGCAATAAGGAATTGTAGCTAAATGTACCTTTCAGGGGTGTCCAACCTTTTGACTTCTTCATACCACATGGGAAGAAAAAGAGTTGTTTTGGGCTACACATTAAATACACAAATACTAATGAAAACTGATGGGCAAATAAAAAAAAAGGTCTGTGCATAATTTTCATGATATCTGCCACCACAGATAAGCCAAAAAGTCCTGACATAATCCTGATATAGTCTGTGGGCCACGGGTGGGATACCCCTGGATGTAATGAATATTTTGTAAATAAAGGTATATTTAGCTGCAATTTCCCATTTTCCCTACATATGACAATTTTAGGGGCAACTTTAGGGACACCCTGCAGAGGAAGAACCCTTGGGTCTAGAGAAACTAGAGTCAGGATGAAGAAGAACCTCCAAAAGGAGCTGGGAAGCCTGCCCTACCCAGACCACGATCCCGCTCAGGACACCTGAGAAGCACATCACCCCTGCCTTTACCCGAAGGTTGCTGCTGTCTGGAGCAGGGACTTTCAACTGCTGTGCCATGGCGCACTGGTGTGACACGAGAGGATCTTAGGTGTGCCATGAAAATTTTTAAAGATCATTAATTAAATGATTTTCGAAAGAAGTGCACATTACAGGGTAGGGTGACAGTGTCAGTGCCGCTATGTCACGCCGACACAGTGCTCAGGAAACAGCCGGTACACGGATTGAAAGTACAAGCTTGCAAGAGGTGAGAATGCCCGTAGGTGCAGGAGAACCTCGAGTAACCTCCACCGTGGCCTTTTATTGAAATGATACACAACCGGGGAGGGGGCCACACACACAAGGACTATGTGCTTAATGATATCGACATGCTCTTTCCCCACGAGCTCGACTCCCACTCTGATGCACCTAAAATGTTCAAAGTCCAACACCTGCTTATTAAGGAATGATCGATCTTATCTTGTTAGAGCACTCAGTTGCTTGAGGCTTGTCTCCAGGCTGCAAAACATCTTCATACCAGCCGGGAGATGGTCCCGTTCCCAGAGCCTCCCTCAAGAACCAGTGACCATTCCTATAAGCGTGGTGCTCAGTCTCCTACATGGCAGCACGTAAATCATCTTCATAATTTTGTGATAAAGAATCCATCTTTGCAAGAATTAATCAATTAGGTAGACATGCGATAGCTGCATGCTCTCAAAAGATTTAATGTGGTTTTCACCTTTTATTTGTATTTTCAATATATATTTTTATAAAGTTCTGCTGTTAAGACAGTCACAAGGATTTCTGAAGCTTTATAATGCTGCTTCATCATATCATCTGTGTTCTTAAATAAAGCCAGAGACACTGCAGAAGCAGCATTTTGAACTCAATATGTACCTTCTAGCAAAAACAAAAATATATTTTACAAAATAAATATGATATTGGATCTAAAAACAAAGTTCAAAGCATAGTATATTTTTTTCACTTTTTTTTTTTTTGATCAACATAATTGTGCCACAGAAGTTTAACCATAGTTTCAAATGTGCCATAAGACAACAAAGGTTGAAAACACTGGTCTAGATAATCCAGATGTTTTCATGATAACACGATTCATGACAGACACAAGGAAAGAGCACAACTACAATATGAGCAAAGGAACTGGATGAGTGACTAGAAAGGGAAAGCCACTGGTGAAAAGACATGTTTGGTTTTGGAGGTTTGGAACTTCCTCGAGAAATGATAAAGTATTTCCTTCTCCACTCCTGTCCAGGGAAAAAGAAGCAGGATTGTGATTTTCAAGGTCTGTGGCTCCTTAAACATCCAAACTTCCCAGGATGGAAATAAATAGTGTTTGAGGTTTAGATCCAATAGGGACAGTTAATCTGGATGTCACAAAAAGAGAGTGGGTGGCAGTTGGTACTTAAAGATGAAATACAAGACTTACCTGATCTGGGGGCCAGAGCCTGCTTCCCTGACACTGGCAGCTAATGTGATGGGTGGTGACACAGAGGCCTCCCTTGTCCAAATTTCATTTAGGCTCCTGGGAGAGTCTTCCTCTTGACTTGGCTTCATTTCAGACCCATCCTTGGCCTGCCTTTAGCAAGAATCCTGCTAAAGTGGTTTATCGAGAATTCCCTCACCCATGATATCTGATCAAATTCCTCACCCTTTAGTTAGAATCCTGTTAAGCCAGTTTAGCAAGAGTCCCCCTACCCTTGCTGTTTCTGATCACAGGCTGCTGGGAAGTGTCTATACCCCAGATGTAAGCTGGGGTTCTTTTGATCCTCAAAATACAGTGAAATTAGCTGGAACAATCTTCACCCCAACTTCAGTGTAGGAATTGCACAAGTGATAGATATACAAAGCCGCCTTCTGGGGGGTTATGTGCTTAGAATTTCCCCTGCCTCCCAGGCCTCTGAGTGATTCCTTTTTTTTTTAAGAGACAGAGTTTCACTTTATTGCCCTCAGTAGAGTGCTGTGGCATCAAGCTCACAACAACTCCAGCTCTTGGGCATAGGCGATTCTCTTGCCTCAGCTTCCCGAGTAGCTGGGACTACAGGAGCCCGTAATTCTTATGATCTTTGCCCACACTCTGTGGGACCAGACCGAAACTATACCCTCTTCACTTCACACACACAGTAAAATCTACTCAGACACAGTATTCATGATCCCAACAGACTCTGCTGAATAACCAGGGACAATAGGGAAGGGGAGGTCGAATCATGGACACCCTAAGAGGACAACGTACCTGCTCCCACGGTCTGTTACAGCCATCGAGCATGACCCTCCCTCCAAGTGTCTACCTGCGTCTCCCTGCCGCTCTTAGTTTCCCTGTAGGTGAAACAATGCACCTGTCTCCAGTGCTAGCCTTAAAACTTGTTTGGCCAAACTTACCATGTCTCTCACAAAACACAAGATCCACAGTCTTGGCTCAGCGGTTAGGGTGCTGGCCACATGCACGGGGGCTGATGGGTTCAAACCCACCTGAGCCTGCTAAACAAGCAAACAACAACAACAACAAAGCCAGGCGTTGTGGCCAGCACCTGTAGTCCCGGCTACAAGAGAGGCTAAGGCAAGAGAATCACTTGAGCCCAGGAATTTGAGGTTGCTGTGAGCTATGACAGCACAGCACTCTACCAAGGGCAACATAATGAGACTCTATCTCAAAAAAAAAAAAAAATAGACCCACAGTCTCTTCCAGGCCATTAGGGGTATGAGTAGTCAGGTGTGCGTGTGTCCATCCCATAGATAACGGGAAACCCACATCTTTCAGAATATTTTTAGTTTACAGTTCTTTCAAATTCCCCTTCTGCTTTTCATTTCACTCTAATTGTTTCCCCTTTTATCACCTCACATCACTTTAACCCTCCCAAACGCTATGTATTTGAGGTTGTCTTACATACTGGTTCTCAACCCTCCTAAGGCTGTGAACATTTAATTCAGTTCCTGTGGGTCGCGACCCACAGGTTGAGAACCGCTGTAATATACCAGAGTGCTGTCAACAAATAGTGTGGGAGATAGACATTATATCACAGCACAGCTCAACAAACAAAAGTGAAGACAAGACATCCTCATCCTTACGAGTCCTTTGGCCATTTTTATGACCAGCATGGACACTTTGAAATGTGGCTGAGAATGTGAGCAGCTGGAGAGCTCACACACTGCTGGAGATGTTGTTATACTCACTTAGGAGGCATTAGTTGGCACTATGTACAAATGTTGAACATACACATACTGGTTGGGCCCACAATTCCACTCCTAGGCACATCCCTAAGAGAAGGACATACAAAATTTCATCAGAAGACTTACAGAAAAATGTTCACAGCAGCACTGATTTTAATAATTAAAACTGAAGGCTGAGCAGGGTGGCTCACATCTGAGCACTCTGGGAGGCCCAGATGAGCAGCTCATTTGAGGTCCACTAATTGAGGCCAGCCTGAGCAAGAGTGAGACCCCATCTCTACTAAAAATAGAAAAAGCAGCTGGGCATGGTCATACAGACCTGTAATCCTAGCCACTTGAGAGGATGAGGCAAGAAGATCTCTTGAGCCCAAGAGTTTGAGGGTACTGTGAGATACGGTGATGCCACGGTGCTCTGCCCAGGGTGACAGAGTGAGACTATCTCAAAAAAAAACTTGAAAATAACTGAAATGTTCATCAAAAGTAGAACAGGTAAATCATGTGTGGAATAATTATACAATGTAAGACGATGCAGAAATAGGAATAAATGAAATATCTATGATATAAATAACTCAAACACATACATTACTGAGTGAAATAAGCCAGGTACAAGAGAACATAACCTAAGATTCGGTTTATAGAAAGATAAAAATAGCCCATATTAACCCATCGCTTTGGAAACAGTTTATCAATTACTTTTGGGTTAGTGACTTGAAAGAATTAGAATAGCTTCTGGAATATACCATTTCTTGATCCGAGTTTGGCTATACAGATGGGTTCCCTCTGGAAAATTAATAAAGCCTTATCCCCATGGTTTGAACTTTTCTCTATGTCTGTATGAGTAAGGTGTAAATAGCAAGACTGTACCCTTTTTCTCTGAGACTACACCTGCTTGGGAAAATTTTAGTTTTGCTTTCTCCCAGCACCCGTTCCTTAGAAATGACCCAAGTTAAGACAAATCTGGAATGCTGAGTACCAGGGCTGGTCACCAGTTTCGTTTACTGTGAAAAATACAGTCTGTGGGGCAGCACGTGGACTGGAAGACCTTGAACCGTGGCCCTGTGTAACAGTTGGAAACCAAGGAAGAAGCATTATTGCTTCAAGGCAAACTCCACATCCCATGGCCTCATCCCCAACAAGTACAGGCCCTCCCTAGGTGGTCGAGGAGGGACCCAAGCATCTGTGTACATGAGAGTTGCCAGGTTCTGTGGAGACCAAAGGTCTCCCTAGACCTACTTCCCATATCCTCCAATGAAGCTAAGCCAACTTAGTGCTAGATTAAATGCTATTGTATCTTATGTGTTTACTTGCCAGTCCAAACATGTTACCCATGTAATGGTGGGGCCATGGATTATACACCAGTAAATAGTTTACTAAAGAAAAACATTCCTTTATTCTTTTTTGTTGTTGCTGTTTGAGACAGAGTCTCACTTTGTCACCCTCAGTAGAATGCTGTGGCATCACATCTCAGAGCAACCTCAAATCTTAGGCTTAAGTGATTCTTTTGTCTTGGCCTCCCAAGTAGCTGGGACCACAAGCACCTACCACAATGCCTGGCAACTTTTTAGAGACGGGGTCTCACTCTTGCTCAGGCTGATCTCGAACTCCTGAGTTCAAGCAATCCACCCGCTTCGTCCTCCCAAGTGCTGGGATTACTGGGAGCCACCGCACCCAGCCTTCCTTTAACTCTTCTTGACAAAAGGCTATTTTTCACTGACTATGTCTTCTACTTGGCCTCCAAATTCCATTTTTCTGAGCCTCTTCCCTCTCTTTTGATCTCCTACCTTCTCTTTCTTAGGACTCTACAACCAGCCCCCAAACCTGTTCATTTCTTATGCATAGCTGTTTAAATATTGTACTGTCTTATTTCAAACTACCCACAGAGAACTCATATCAATAACTAATATTAATACTGTTTGTAAAACTTACCTCCCTTCCAAGAGAAGTTGTGGGACTTCCTCTTTAATAATTTTTTTTTCCTTACCTAAATAGAGAATGGTAAATCTCTTTCCATAGACTTTCAAAATTCACACAGTATTTGGAGTCTTAGTTACCTAGAACACGGCTCCAATTATTCTTGCCCCTAATTTGGTATCTCAAACTTTCCTGAAGTATTAAAACAAAAGGAGTACAGCTTGCCTACCACACCACGGCATGAGAAGCGCCAGCTACGACACAGGTGCTGACCCCTAGAATGCTCTAGGGGGCCTCTGGGGTCACTATCTGTCTGTGCTCTCTACATACACAGGATCACAAGTGCTCTGTAATCAGTCCTGGCTTTCCAGGGTTTGATTTCTCTTTCTTTTTTCCTTTTTGGAGGGAATGGGGACTTCCAAGCTTAGCAACAGCAGAAAGTCACCTGACTACCCATACTGGTGCTACATGATTCCTATGTTATAACATTAACCTCCCCGCCCTCAGCTTTTGTTGTTTAATAGTCTCTTGCCCTCTTGAACTAGACTTCACTTATCTTTTTTTTTTTTTATGAAGTTTTTTTTTTTTCTTCACTTTATCGCCCTCAGTAGAGTGCCGTGGCGTCACACAGCTCATAGCAACCTCTAACTCCCGGGCTTGGGCGATTCTCTTGCCTCAGCCTCCCGAGTAGCTGGGACTACAGGCACCTGCCACAACGCCCGGCTATTTTTTTTGTTGCAGTTCAGCCAGGGCCGGGCTTGAACCTGCCACCCTCGGTGTATGGGGCCGGTGCCTTACTGACTGAGCCACAGGCACCACCCGACTTCACATATCTTACGTAAATTAAAGTCTCAGTAATATGAGGCTCTCTTGCTCCTTACCATAGCAGCAGTCACGAGAGTAGGGTTGTGATAGTCTTGGAAACAGCACAGCATCTCACGCAAATGCTTCTGAGACCCCCCCCCCCCGCTTCAATTATGAAGTCTCTTCTTGGACATCATACTCTTTAGAAATAATGAACATTTATTGAGTGTCATTGATATTGAAAAATTTCATTCCTGGAGCAGGGAAATTATGATTCGAAAGTCACAATGACTGACAACCAGCAACTTAGACTCAGACTCTAGTGAGGATCATAGTGCATGTTCCCCAGAGCTGTGATGCAGGGTGGGACAATATGCAAATAACATTAAACCTGTGGAAATTACATGTGTGCTTTCTGTAATACCTTTCTTCCTACGGTGTTTCTGAAGCACTAAGAATGATAAAGATCCGTTTCCAAGCATGCAAAATTAAGTTTTAACTGTGATTGCTGTTTGTTTCATCTTGAATTCAGAATCTTGGGCTTCAGGAATAATGGCTCTGGATGTTACACTTGGATATCTTGGTTTTGTCTCTTCTTTTAGAAAGAACAAGTCTTTTTCCTGACAAGTGGAGGAGACACTTACTGTGACGAAATAAGGACTATTCAATTGTCTGCTCCCACAGGCTCGAAGTATGAAATCTCAGAAGTGAAATCAGATTCTGAATTTTCCTGATAGTGGATATCACTGGAAATAGAAAGGTTACCAAGATCTGTTCAAAGAGGAACTTTGGTTCTCTCCTGTGAGTGCTTAAAACTGGAATGCAAGAAATTGTTTCCAAAACAATCAAATATGTACCCAAAAAATTTATTAAATAACACATGAGAGGATTATAAAAGACATTTCCAGAATGCACACATTCATATCATTTATAAGGGCCACTTTCTATAAAGATCTATATAGCTTGAAAGCTTGTCTTCAGGGGAGGCTTGTCTCATGAGGTGACAGAATTTATTTTCCTCTTCGATGCACCACTGATGTAATGAATGTCACTCCCTTTCAAGAAGGAAATTTCTTCATGTCCCCTCAAGGGTCTTGGAGCCATTCTCATGAAAAGCCACCATTTGAAAAGCTGCCGTGGAGCCTTTCCCCTTCTTCACATATGGGATGTGAAATATACTATAGAAAAATAAGAGTTTGGAAGTCCCGCTCATGTTGTATAAAAAGTTTATTTTTTATTTTTTATTTTGCAGTTCGGCCAAGGCCGGGTTTGAACCCGCCATCTTTGGTATATGGGGCCGGCGCCCCACTCGATGAGCCACAGGTGCCACCCATCTTATAAAAAGTTTTAAAAGCCCATGATCTTTGCACTGTGTTCAAGAGTCAGCAACTCTAAAGAAAGATGTTCACCATCCATGACCCCACACAGGATTTCATTTTGTGACAATTTTGCACAATGACCCTCTGGGTTGATCTTCCATTTCAGGTCACCAGGTCTCTGCAATCTCTGTGAGAGTCTTCAGCAGCTCAGCAAATGTAGGGCGGCCATTAGGTTTCTGGGAAAGAAAAATGGAGGTGGTCAACTTGGCTTAAGACTCATTGAGACACTAGCTCTGAAACTTGATGGCAGGGACCTGAATCCAGGCTAGTTCTCCAAAAGAAAAGAAGAGAAAAATATCTTTGTTGACATACTATGGCATGACTGGCAGTTCAGAATGTGAAAATGTAGAAAGAACTGCAAAAATAAAATGGCTAGAGCTGCAAACACTAGCAACATGTTAGTTAGTTGACATCAAATAGATATTTAAATTCGGTTCTTCAGCCACTTTGGCCACTTTTCAAATCCTCCATAGCCAGAGGTGGCTGCCATGTTGGACAGTGCAGACACAAAACATTTCCCTCACAGCAGAAAGTTCTCCGGGACAGACCTCCCTAGAGATCTAGACTGCCAGGCTCCCAAGCTCAGACTCTAGTACAGTGGTTCTCAACCTTCCTAATGCCACAATATATTTTCATTGTTACTAAGGGGTCATGACCCACAGGTTGAGAACCGCTGCTCCAGTATTTACTATGCCCAATTCTCTATAGAAAGAAGAATTTCAGTCAGAAAGCGAAAGGCGTGTTTTCATGAAGGACTTTGCAGAGCCTGGAGCTGCAAAGACAGGCTGTGCTGTCTAAAGGCTCAGTCTACAGAAACAGAATCCCTGGCCATGGAGCCAAGCATTAGAGTATTTGTCCTACTTTGCCAAGGGATGTGGTTTGGCTCTGGGTCCATGAGGAAGAAGAGCAGGGTTATGCCCCGTGGCTTATAAACAGAAGACGTTCATAAAAAGGACAGAGCAGGCTCGGCGCCTGTGGCTCAACAGGCTAAGGCGCCAGCCATGTATACCTGAGCTGGCGGGTTCGAATCCAGCCCGGATCCGCCAAACAACAATGACGGCTGCAGCCAAAAACTGGCCGGGCATAGTGGCGGGAGCCTGTGGTCCCAGCTACTTGGGAGGCAGAGGCAGGAGACTCGCTTGACCCCAGGAGTTGGAGGTTGCTGTGAGCTGTGATGCCACAGCACTCTATCCAGGGTGACAGCTTGAGGCTCTGTCTCAAAAAAATAAAATAAAATAAAAAAAGGACAGAGCAGCAGACAACCCCAGCACACTGGAGCATCCTCATCGAGACCCTCCTTCCAGGAATGAAGTGTGGAACTTTCAGAGGGGCCAAGTTCTTGCGGGTAGAGCCCATGGAATGTGTTTATCCACGGCTACATGACCGCTTTTGAATCTGCAGGCACCTACACACGTGGGGCAAAGCCATAGGCAAAATCCACTTTTTCAAACAAATGAACAGAACCAAAACATTACAATGTTTTGGCTGGAATTTGAGACTAATGTCATTTACTTGGTTAAGGAGTATCCTGTGTATCCCTTCCCTTCCCTGTCTCACCTCCACAGATAGAAAATCTCGGGAAGTATTATATACACACATATATGTGTATCGTTTCATATATACTTCTGAGCCACCTACATTGTTATCGCAAGGATGGTCTTAGGACAACTGTTTGCTACTAACAGCCTACTTAACATTTTTCAATGTCTTTCAAGATTCCTTGTGGAGCAGCTAATAATATGTAAATTATTTTCATGCATTGGAGATCTTTACAAATTCAATACTTCTCTGGAATCTGAACAACTGCATTTTCCAGTGTTTGTGGATTAGAAATCAAGTGATTTCTTTCTTTGGCCATGAGGAAATCCTCATCAAGCTTCAATTTTTCTTGGCCGAACTTGTCAGCTGGAAAGAGAGCAAAGCTCTGAAAAAATCACAAGGGAGTCCAATAAGAAGGGCAGGGGTGTGTTGAGTCAGAGCCCAAACAAGACAGAAGTGGAACAGAAACCCCTCTAGCTTTATTTTTTAAGCTTGGCCTTTCAACATGAAGAGAACTTGGGCTCCCAAGAGATCACTTCCTGAGTGGGCGCTCCGGGCATACTTCTGCCTTCATTCCTACTCTAGTTTTATCTCTAGTGGGAGTCTCAAGTGCACAGAGAGATGAAACCCATTACTGTTAACCTCTGGAAAGGCTGAAAGTGCACAAGAAAGATGAAACCCATTACTGTTAACCTCTGGAAAGCAAGGCAAATGAAAGTAAAGTGAGATAAATAGAAACCCCATCATTCTTCCTTTTCAATGTGGAAGTTTAACAACCTGTCTCTACCTTTAGATTTCACCCACTAGTTCTTAAAGGTAATAAAACATCTAATCACTGAGGTTTTAGTAACATCAAGAGTCCTTCAAGAACCAATCTCAAGCAGGTAACACTTAGAAAATGTACTGAATTCTTAAAATAAAAGGCCACTGTTCAAAACAAAATGGATTCATGACTTTGTAGCCGGAGTTTCAGATAGAAATAGCACTTCTGGGTCTCGGGATTATTACCGAGAAGCGGGCAACTTCTTCTGCCATAGTGGAGTCCTAGGGTAATGCTTGAGCTAATCAGATCTGCACTCAGAGGCTGGGACCGCCAACCTTCGCAGGAAAGTCAGGGGTACCTACCTCATGCCAGCAGCTGTACATGATTTCATAGATGGACATCGGTGCCAGGTGAGGCCGATATAGCCTGAATCCTTTAGAAATGGCTTCCACCACTTGCAAATTTGACTGATTTTCAAAAGGCATTTTTCCCTCTGCAAAAATTTCCCACATTAAAACTCCTGCAAAAAAAAGTACACAAAAACAAGGGATTGGAGAGAAATGGCTACTTGGAATTACAGAAACAGAATACAAGGTGCTCTTTTTCTCCCCCAGCCTTTGAGTTACAGTCACACAGAATGACAGCAGAAAAGGAAAGCAGACCCCAAGCACATGAAGCACCTTGGTTTCTGAAGATGTCTCTAAATTGAAAATAATCCGAGTGAAAACAAATCCTTTCTTTTTCTATTGGTCTCGATTGCCTCCCTATTAAAAGAAAACGCTGACAGCATTTTCATTTCTAAATATTGTTCATGTCCCCACACCCTGAAATCAATGACTCTTTCTGCTGTTCTATAGAAAATGACAGAATTGTGTGAGCACCTGCTGCCTGCTACAGCTAAGAGCCAGGGGTTGGCAGATGTCCCCTCTGTTCACTAAAAAATTAGCCTGCTAGGTAGAGTCCCTGAGTATCTAAATGATTCTATACATTAAGTAGGTGTTCAACAATCATTGATAGATTGATTGATTAGGGAAACTCCTTCAAGAACTTCTAATTTATATTTAATTATTCACTTATTATTATTAATCAGAGGCACCAGGCCTAGGCTAAGGACACAGGATTATGTAATAACAAGACCAGTCCATATGTCCAGTAAGCTCACTGCCTAGTAACAAAGAGACACAAGTAATCAGACAACACTAGAGAGTTCTAATTGTTCTGCAACCACTGATGAGACCCTTATATCGGCATTTCTATCCAACAGTCTCTAGGAAGTGGTCTTACAACTTAACTGCTCTCCAGCAGGTGACATTTGAAGTAGAGCTTCAAGTAGAGCTTCAAATGTTACCTGCTGAAATTATCACCTGTCCAAAGAGCGTTAATGAGACCAAGACACAAACTTAGCCTTATTGTAGGCAATAAAAGTTCTGCCTTTATTGCCTAGTTTTTGAAAATCAACTCAACAAACTCTATGGGACATGGCTCAACAGTGTCTCTTTCTCAATCTAATATAAATATCAAAGGACAGGTCCCAAGGAAGCTTATGTATAAATTCCACAAAATTTGAAGGTAATGACATAAGTGAGGTTGTGTCATTTTTTAACCCAGATTTTAAATTCAAGTTACCAGCTAAACCATTAGAAAATGGCCAAGCTGCTTAGTAGTTAGACAATGAAGTATATTAACTACACTGAATTCAAAATGACATTGTAAGACCATTTATCCTTCAAGCCTCTATGATGTGGAAAAGTTGGCTAACTTTGTTTTCTAGATCAGTAGACCCTTTGTTATGGTTGTATAGCAAGTGCTCACTGGGGAAGGAAAAGCTCCAAAAGGCATATTTATTTAAGAAGATACATGATGCCAGCTGCCAAAGACAGTCTGGATATGTTTAGAATACAAAGAACAAGCACAGTTACAAAAAACTTTTTAAAAAATGCTACATCATACTAGGAAATCAAAGTTTAAAATCCTTCCAGCTTATGAAATCGAGCTCCAGCAAATGAACAGCAAACGCACTCACCAAATGACCAGACGTCAGATTTGCTGCTGTACTTGTTGAAATGGAAAACTTCAGGAGGAGACCACTTGATTGGGAACTTGGCTCCGGAAGAACTGATATATTCATCATCCAAAACGTACCTAAGGTCATCAGATTCAAAGCGCATTGTGTTAATTACCTCCAATTTCTACTTACTGCAAATCCCTCTAGTTAATTCTGAGTTACTAAAAGACAAAGTATTTTACCCCAGAAAGGTTGTATACCCCATTCTCTTTGTGTTAGCGCAGCGGGAGAGTGTGCTGTAGAGCGTTTCCTCCCCAAACCTAGTCTTAGTTATGTTTATTTAATTTGGGTTTCCAAAACACATAGCAATTCTAAAGTCCAAAACATGGCTCACAACTCAGTGCCCATAGCACAGTGGTTACGGCACCAGCCACATACACTGAGGGGGGCAGGTTTGAACCCAGCCAGGGCCAGCTAAACAACTGCAACCAAAAAATAGACAGGCATTGTGGCAGGTGCCTGTACGTCCCAGCTACTTGGGTGGCTGAGGCAAGAAAATCACTTAAGCCCAGGAGTTTGAGGTTGCTGTGAGCTGTGACACCACAGCACTCTACAGAGGGTGACAAATTGAAACGCTATCTCAAAAACAACACAAAACAAAACAGAATAAAACATGGCTCACTACTCACTGTGTCAGTTGTGATAAACTCTTAACTCTATTTAGAAGCATGCTAAGTACTCTAACAACCAAGGTTATAAAAAGGAAATAAAAGATAAATAAAGGATGACTCATAATAGAAAAAATTAATTCAAAGTCAGATGCGATATTTTCTCCATTTATATATTTTTTAGTTGGGCAAAGAGAAGGGTAGAAGATAACAGGATATAAACGTAATGCTTTTTTGTTTTTTCAGAGATGTGGTCTCACTCTGTTACCCAGGCTGGAATGCAGTGGCATAATCATAGCTCACGGCAACCTCAAACTCATGCGCTCAAGCGATCCTCCCATCTCAGCCTCCCAAAGTGCTAGGATTACAGGTATGAGTCACATAAATACTTTCGATGAAAAACATCTCTAATGCATTAAAATGGCCCTACGTGGAGAGAAATCAGGAATAACTACCATCTCCTTAAAAAAAAAAAATTGAACCCTCTCTGGAAAGAAGAAATAATAACTAATTATGCTTGTCGCCCCTTGAGTGTACAATATAATACTTTTCAATTATTTATGAACACCCCCACACTTTCACTTCTTGTTTTCATGTTCTACACCTCATTCCACCTTTAAGCCTTTTATTCAATCAGAAGTCATTCTACATTGGTAAAGAATGAATAATACCATAAAAAGGGTTGCAAAAGCCTTCTTGCATATCAGATATTTACATTATGGTTCATAACAGTAGCAAAATTACAGTTATGAAGTAGCAATGAAAATAATTTATGGTTGGGGGTCACCACAACATGAGGAACTGTATTAAAGGGTCGCGGCCTTAGGAAGGTTGAGAACCCCTGTGCTAGACATTAGGGATTCGCTGAGTTGGGGTCCTGCACCCTGTACCCTATAAGGGCTGCCCAGGACACATAACAGGGAAGGAAGCTCCCACTCCCACAAGAGGTCAGAGGGATTCTAAACAGAAGCTGTGCCCTCTCTGCCAGGTAGCGTGCCAGGAAAGGCAGAAAGATTCCAGAGAACAAATGGTGTGGATGTGCCTAGGGAATGGGATCCTATTCTGAGTAAATGTTTACTCATTGCTAAAATGGGTACATGTCCTAAAATTCAAAGTGGGTCAGACGGCCATACAACCAATGGCACCAACACTTCCCTCAAAGGAAAAGTCCAAAGCCAGCAGCATCTTCAGTTGGTCAGTAGATAAATGTAACAGTCTCTTTATGAGTGTTAGAGACAGACAGACAGACAATCTGTACCTCGTCATTCCAAAGTCCGAAATTTTTACTATACATGTAGAACTGACCAAACAATTCCTTGCCGCCTATAGAAAAAAGAAAAGAATCCAAGTTTCAATACAAGTATTTCTTTCAAGAGTTTCCATTCTCCTTTTCCTTAGTTTATTTGGCCCCACACTACCTCTCCGTGTAGATAGGCAAGTTATTTTTACAGTAACGTCTATCAATGGTAAATGTGATTCAGCAGTCTGCCCATACATTATAGATTTTCATGGTTCTTCAAAGAAAAAAGAAAAATTAAAAGGAAATTTTAACACTATTTTTTTTAAATGTTTAGTCTTTCTGAAGAACTATCCTTGACAAATATGGAGATTGATTCAATCTGAAAGGTGGTAAACTATGCATCTTGGTGCAAAAACTTAGTGTGTATTTTCTACTTATTTCAATAAATAAAAGAAGAAAGGCTAAAACATGAGACATAAGGTATAGTCATTTTGTATCTTCGAGATCTCTAATAGGTAATATTTCACTGAATGTAACTATTTGCAGTGATAATTTTGTATTTCTGAAAATTACTGCAGTGAGCAAAAGATGGTATTATCTAACACAGAGGTGATGGATTTGATGCCTAAACAGTCCATTTTCAGCAACGTAGTCAAGAAAATCATTGATTTGGTTATTTAGCTTTATGGCACTGAGATCTCTAATAGGATTTTTCTATTTTCAAGCTAATTTGGGGTTGGATTAGTCTAATAACAAAGGGAGAAATTTCTGAAGGTAAGCCAGAAGGAACCAGCCTGGGAAGACGCCCGCAGTACCGCCAATGACACCAAAGCCAAATGACAAGAAAAGGCCTTGACAGGAAAGAATCATTGTCAGCTGATGCATTGTAAGTGGCATATAAGCAGATAAAAATAGAATGCAAAAGAAAGTGAGCAATCAAGAGAGAAACCGGGACTGGGACAACCTGTGAAAAGCCCTCTGGAGCAAATAGGATGGCCAGAACTGTCACCCTATCCTCCTGGAGTGAATAGAATGACCAGAGCTGTCGCCCTGTCCTCCTGGAGTGAATAGGATGACCAGGACTGTCACCCTGTCCTCCTGGAGTGAACAGAATGACCAGAGCTGTCATCCTGTCCTCCTGGAGCAAATAGGATGACCAGAACTGTCACCCAGTCTTCCTGGAGTGGATATGGATGACCAGGACTGTCACCCTGTCCTCCTGGAGTGAATAGGATGACCAAGACTGTCACCCTGTCCTAGAGTGAATATGATGACCAGAACTGTCACCCAGTCCTCCTGGAGTGAATAGAATGACCAGGACTGTCACCCTGTCCTCCTGGAGTGAATAGAATGACCAGAGCTGTCACTCAGTCTTCCTGGAGTGAATATGATGACTAGGACTGTCACCCTGTCCTCTTGGAGTGAACAGGATGACCAGAACTGTCACTCAGTCGTCCTGGAGTGAATAGGATTACCAGAGCGAATATGATGATGTCACCCTGTCCTCCTGGAGTGAATAGAATGACCAGAACTGTCACCCTGTCCTCCTGGAATGAATAGGATTACCAGGACTGTCACCCTGTCCTCCTGGAGTGAACAGGATGACCAGAGCTGTCACCGTGTCCTTAACAGGAAGGCCAACCTGCCGAGATGAGGAAGGTAAGTAAGGCGAAACTGATCCACACCCGCCCATTTAGCCACTGGCTCACCGTGCCCAGGGGCCCGACTCAGGGGAATGTGCCAGGAGGGATGAAAAACAATGGCCTGACTCTGTAATGGCCACAGTCAGCACCACTGAGCTCTTCTTTGTGCCAGGCACTGTTTGTTAATTCATGCGATCCTCCAACAAACCCACGCGGGGAAGCTGCTGTAAAACCACTTCACTGCTTAACCAGCTAAGAAGAAACCCAGGCCAGATTTCAACCTGGGGAGTCTAGTGCTAGAGCAGTGGGTCTCAATTTTGACTACTTCTGTGACTCACCAAGGGAGTTGTTTTTAAACACTGATGCTTGAGTTCCACCCTCCACATCCTCCCGTCCACCTCAAAATTCTGATTTGATTCATCTGGGGTATGGTCCGGGTATTGTGATTTTCCTAAAAGCTCCCAGGTAATTCTAACACACACCAAAGTTTGAATTTTGAGAATCGTTGCTCTAGAACCGGTGTTCTTAGCGCTATACAGCATCACAGAAGTCTAGGCCTTGATCTCAAAGAGTTTAGACTTTAGTGTTTGTATAAACAACATAACAATTAGGTATTACATGAAGCAGTAAATAATAAAATGTCACGACTGTTGGCCAATGTAACTATGCCTCCTTTCTCTCCCCAAAATATTCCAGCCTGAATGGGTGAGCACTTTGGTCATGTATGCTAGAAACCCCAGGTTGCTTCTAGGTGACAGTATCAGGGACTTCTCACAGAATTCTCAAATTCCCATATAGGTTAATTTTTAGAATTATAAATGAGACATGAAAAGAATAGTATGGACTTGGTGCCTGTAGCTCAAGCGGCTAAGGCGCCAGCCGCATACACCAGAGCTGGCAGGTTCGAACCCAGCCCGTACCTGACAAACAACAATGACAGCTACAACCAAAAATAGCCAGGCACCTGTAGTCCCAGCTACTCGGGAGGCTGAGGCAAGAGAATGGCTTAAGACCAGGAGTTGGAGGTTGCTGTGAACTGTGACACCACTGCACTCTACCCAGGGGGACAGGTTGAGGCTCTGTCTCAAAAAAAAAAAAAAAGAAAAAAAAGGAATAGTATGAATACCATGAATAAATGTGGAATGGACAGAAAGTATTGGTTGAGGACAGGTAGCCACCCAGGGAAGAAGCTCTTATTAGCATTTGGTTTGGGACAAGATAATTTTTTTTTAAGTAGGAATGCTCTAAATCAGGCATCCTCAAGCTTTTTAAACAGGGGGCCAATTCACTGTCCCTCAGACAGTAGGAGGGCCGGACTATAGTTTAAAAAAAAAACTATAAACAAATTCTTATGCACACTGCACATATCTTATTTTGAAGTAAAAAACAAAATGGGAACAAATACAATTCACACCAACGCATGTGGCCTGCGGGCCGTAGTTTGAGGACCCTTGCTCTAAACTTTACAGAAAACAATAATTTACATGTCTAGTTTCCTCAATAATGCCTAGAATGCTCTTGCAGTACCACTGAGGCCAAACCACCTGCACCTGGGGACAATTTCACCCAGACTGAAATCCACTGGAATTTGTTCTTCTGCCTGTATCCCAGTGCCTAGTATAGTCTTCAGCGTACACTAAGCATTCAGGACACAAAATGAAGAAGGAAACAAAGAAGGAAGAGAAGGAGAAAGGGAGGGAAGAAAAGTGAATCAGTTTTAGTTGATCGGTTGAGTGGTTAATTAGTTCAAGGCTTTTTTTTTTTTTTTTTTTTTGAGACTGAGCCTCAAGCTGTCACCCTGGGTAGAGTACTGTGACATCACAGCTCACAGCAACCTCCAACTCCCAGGCTAAAGCGCTTCTCCTGCCTCCGCCTCCCAAGTAGCTGGGACTACAGGTGCCGACCACAACGCCTGGCCATTTTTGTTTGCAGCCGTCATCGTCGTTTGGCGGGCCCAGGCTGGATTCGAACCCGCCAGCTCAGGTGTACGTGGCTAGCGCCTTAGCCTGTTGAGCCACAGGCACCGAGCCATAGTTCAAGGCATTTTTAGAATAAAACTTTACTTGGCTACAGCACCAATGGGCAATTAAAAATAAAAGTTACATTCCAACAACAAATTACATGAATAAGAACGTGTTTAAAAATTAAGCCAAAGGATATGTTATTCGGAATACTGAAAGCAATTGTCATATCCTTCTGGAAAACAGGTAAAATACATAAAAGTATTACAATAAGTGAATTTGTACCCTACTTACCAAATCCCTATGAATATAGCAGTTTCTTTCCAGAAATTCCATTCCTTCACAGACATCCTGGCACATGCTCAGTAGCTCCCCCTCTCTCAGCCTCCCTCTCCTGTCCCTGAGATAGTTGAGCAGGCAGCCGTTCTCCATGAACTCCGTCACAATGTAAAGGGGCCTCTGCTGGGTACACACCCCGTAAAGCTGAACTAGCTTTGAATGAGACAGTTTCCTATGGAAGGAAAACATTTTACCAGTCAGCAGGATCGTTTTGGCAGTTTGAACACAACTGGCACTCTTTACCATTTGTAAATCATTTTCATTACCAGAATGAGATAAAAATCAACCCAACCACAGAGAAAGTAGAGCCATTTCCTTGCCGCCTGCACGCTGAGAAGAGGGGTTACGAATTTTAGCAGTACTTTCAGAGTCAGCCTGGACACAGAACATTACATGCCCCAGCTCTCCTTGTACAATTCGATTTTCCTCCTCTTCACCTTGTAAACCTTTGCTGGCTCATGACTGTTCCTCCTGGCCCAGTTCTCAAGGAGTTCCTTCGGGTTTCTTGAATCCCAGCCTTCCTAGCTGCAGCTGCCCAGATGAAAACTTCCAGACAGACAGAAGGGAGAAAAGAGTGATGGATGCTCGTAAAAAAAGAAGATTAAATCTAAAGAATGAAGCCATTGAAAAAGAAACTTTTAGATCAAGTTGGAGACTAAAAACCACCTACCAACATGAAACCTTACTGTGCATTCAGCAATCAGGCACACACAAGCACACACACGTACAGACATGTGCGCACACGTGCAGCACACATGCACAGACATGTCCGCACACGTGCAGCACACACGCACAGACATGTCCGCACACGTGCAGCACACACGTACAGACATGTCCGCACACGTGCAGCACACACGCACACACACTCTGCCCTCGGATGTCGCCTGCCAAAACATACCCTGCAGTCAGCTAGACTTCGAAAGTTGATTGTTCCTTCTGTGGAATGCAATATCCAATCTCTAAAAACCTTTCATGCCAACTAGTCCTCATGCAAATATTCAAATTAAAGGTGGTAATCGTAGGAGATGTATAACAAGCCAACCCTCCGTTAGTCAAACTTTTCAAAGTATCTTGAAAAATTACCTCTTTTTATTCTTAAAGTAAAAAATAAAATTAGAGACTCAGATTATTTCT
>CAUYRH010057219.1:0-10261 GCA_963574655.1 Perodicticus potto
TAACTAAGAAAATGCCATGAAGGCTATGTTAACCAGTTTGATGAAAATATTTCAGATTGTATATGAAACCAGCACATTGTACCCCATGATTGCATTAATGTACACAGCTATGATTTAATTTTAAAAAATATATATTATGGCAGAATTTCAAAATTAACAAATGTTAATTATGATGTCTTGTTTTTTTATATCCTAGTCAAATGCAAATGGTCATTCTTTACAAGGATTTTTACTGTCATTCTTCTGCCTCATATTAAAAAAATGTAACATATTACATTGGTACCTATATGAATGAGAAAAAAGAAACTCAGATGCTGCCCCAGGAGGGAGTCAGTTGGAACAGAGAGGTGCACACTCTTAAATAATGTCATTAGATTTAACCTTATGTCCCAAGGGGTCAGTAAAATGCTAAAAGACAAATTATCCACCTGAGAATTTTCTTGACCATTAAATGCTGAGCTCCCAAATGTCAGACCATTCCAATGGCAAGAAGCAAGCAAAGAAAAAATCTTCTAGCAAATGGCTGATTCCACACAGTTCAGGATAAATAATCATTCAGAACACCATTGTCCTCAGGTCACAAAGATCTCTTTAGAAATATTTTGTGGAACATTTTTTAAATCATTCATCTATCTTGAAGTCATTGGTTAGGCATATTTTTCTGAAACTTTTTTGAATGATCACCTCAATGTAATGCAATTAAATGCAACTAATACTATGATAAAAGATAAATAAATAAAATTGAATTTGGAATGGGGGGGTCAGATAATCCCTGCATATGAGGTAAATATTTGGTAAAGCAGAAATAATCAAAATGGAATAAGGAAAAATGTTCTTAAATAATGGAACTAATATATATCTGACTAAAGACAGCAATGGCTAGGTTTAGCTTCATAAACTTCCATTTATTGTAATGGCTGTATATTTTTATTTTTTATTTTTTTGAGACAGAGTCTCATTATGTAACCCTTGGTAGAGTGTTGTGGCATCACAGCTTACAGCAACCTCAAACTCTTGGACGTAAGCAATTCTCTCGCCTCAGCCTCCCAAGTAGCTGGGACTACAGGCACCCGCCACAACACCTGGCTATGTTTTGGTTGCAGTATCATTGTTGTTTAGCAGGCCTGAACTGTTTGAACCTGCCAGCCTTGGGGTTCGGGGTCCTACCCACTGAGCTACAGGCGCCTCCCTTAATGGTTATAGTTTACAACACAGTGGCACTAAAAATCTTTCCTAGGATTTAAGAGTTACTATGCAATGATTCCACTGTTCTTTTCATCTCCCCCTTTTCCTCTACCTTCTTAAATTCTTCTTCCTCTTGATTGGGGTCTAACTGGCATACAATAAATATCCCACAGCTCATATTAAGATTTAGTTTGGTAAGTGTTGATACACACTCACACACACACACATGCACCCCTCTTCATGAAATCATTGCCACAATCAACATAAGGAATATATCCATCATCTACCAACCAGCACTTTCAATAATTTGTTCAGATGCCTTTAAAATTAATTACTTCTTCTTTCTCCAGTACTTCCCACTGCCTGAATTTCCTAATATCCACTGACACACTTCATATTAGTATATCTTAGTTTTAATGTTGTAGATGTTTATATATTATGTTATAATATTATATTATATTATTTAAATACTATGTACTATTTTTTAATCTAGCTCAAGCCTGGAGCCACATGTGGCCTTCTACATCCCTAAATGTGACTTTTAAAGTGAATCTACATTTTACAGAAAAAATCCTTTTATGGTAATTAATACATTTTTGTTCATCTATTATAATTTTATTTTATTTTTTAAGTGAATACATTTAAATTACCAAAGAATAAAATAAATTCCACCAAAATAATCCTACCAGATTGACTGTCAAAATTACATAAGTATGTCATAGCACTGAATTGACCATGCTATGCTCATGATTTAGTTCTAACTTACCCCATCTTTTATAAACACACACATACGTATACTTGAAAAGATATTTTTGGTTACACTGATGAGTTATATAAAGGTGACATCTGAGTTTTCTGTGTCCTCATCATATAATGTAAATTGGCCCAGATCGGTACTTTTTCTTCCCTTTGGGTGGGAACTTGGAAGGTGTGGCAAAGGAAACAGCCCTGGAGAAACCAAAACCAACAACCACCTAAAACATACTATATACATATGTAAAATATATATATATAATATAATTATATATATATGTAAAATGTATATTGAATTAACAAAAATGAAAATCAAAAAATTAACTTGATTAAAATGCTTATAGTCAGAAAAGCTGCATGAAACTATGGGGGGGGGGGGTGGAAACCAATTTCTTTGTGCCAAAAATTGCCCCACATCTTTCCCATTCCCCAACAAAATTCCTAAATGTACCAATAATAAATACATTAAAATTTATTGCGACTATACTGAAGAAATTTTTATTTATATTATATTGAAAAATAAAGAAAGTAGCCTTTCCCTGATTGAAATTAAATTAAGAGGAACTTGCAAAACTGTTTTCTCTTGATTTATTCACAATTAGAAAACTAATTGGATTTGTGTTCTGAACTTTATTTTATCTTTCTGTGTACTTTCTGAAAATATGTGTGTGCTGAAATGAGGTTACTCTGACATTTAGGATTTTTGTTTGCTTGTGTGTTTCTTCTCTAAAAGCCATATGCCAGATGATTTCATTTTAGCGGTAACATGTGGCCCATCAAGGAAATTGCTTTGACCTTCCTTCTACTGTATTTTCCCAGCTAGAACAGAAAAAACACTCCTTACTGAGAAAACAGTTATCATTCTTACTGGAATGGTCTAAAAAGTAGAAAAGCAGACGTCGAATGAAATCATTTTTATTTTCTCTAACAACAGCAAGCTCAATTCTAAATTAGCATAACACATTCTACCACTGGTACTGAAAGAGGGAACCAGTCCCTATGTTGTAAGTTCAATTTAAGTCCAGGACTTATAATATCAAATATTTTTGAGTTACAATGTAATTCATAAGAAAACTGAAACTTACAACACTGCAAGGTATAAAAAATCATCAGGACTTCCTATTTATATTATTATAATAATTTTAAATATAATTTTTATATTTAAAGGTATAAAAAATCATCAGGACTTCTTATTTATATTATTGTAATAATTTTAAATATAATTTTTATTATATCCTACATTAAAGAGATTCAGAAATTAAAAATCAGTGTATGGGCGGTGCCTGTGGCTCAGCGAGTAGGGCGCCGGCCCCATATACGGAGGGTGGCGGGTTCACACCAGGCCTGGCCAAACTGCATCAAAAAATAGCCGGGCATTGTGGCAGGCACCTGTAGTCCCAGCTACTCGGGAGGCTGAGGCAAGAGAATCACCTAAGCCCAGAAGCTGGAGGTTGCTGTGAGCTGTGACTGCACAGCACCCTACCAAGGGTGACAAAGTGAGACTCTGTCTCTACAAGACAAAAAAAAAAAAAAATCAGTGTATGATGCTTGTATTTTTTTTTCCTGTGGTTGCTGAAACTGATTGCCACAAACTAGGTAGATTATAATAATCGAAATTTATTCTCCAATAATTCTGGGGACCAGAAATCAAAGCTTTGGTGTCCAAAAGGGCTGCACTGTCCATGGAGACTGTAGGGGAGAATTGATCCTCACATCTCCCGGTTTCTGGTGGCTCTGATGTCCCCTGATCTATAACCCCTCTGTCTGCTTCCATTGTCACATCGACCTCTCCTGAGTTGGGGTCTTCTGTTGTGCCTCAGGCAAGGACTCTTGTCTTTGGACTTAAGCCCCACTCAGGTAATCCAAGGTGATCTAATATAACTACATCTTCAGAGACACTTTACAAAAAAAAAAAAGGACACATTCTTAGGTTCTGGAGGTTAGGATTTTGACATTAGGCCAATGTTCAACACACTATACTATCAACATACATTTACACTTGGTTCCTGCAGTCAGAGCTCATTCAAAGTAGATTAACCTTCAAGCTGGACTGTGTCGGATAGGTGCCTGTGGCTCAAGCCACCAAGGTGCCAGCCACATACACCTTAGCTGGCGGGTTTGAATCCGGCCTGGGCCGCCAAACAACAATGACGGTTGCAACCAAAAAATAGCCAGGCATTGTGACAGGTGCCTATAATCCCAGCTACTTGGGAGGCGGAGGCCGGAGAATCGCTGGAGCCCAGGAGTTGGAGGTTGCTGTGAGCTGTGATGCCCTGGCACTCTACCCAAGGTGACAGCTTGAGGCTCTGTCTGAAAAAAAAAAGCTGGACTGAACTCTGAAGTTCGAGACCAGCCTGAGCAAGAGCAAGACCTGGTCTCTAAAAAATAGCCGGGCTCTGTGGTCAAAGCTGATAGTCCCAGCTACTTGGGAGGCTGAGGCAAGGGAATCACTTTGAGCTCAAGAGTTTGAGGTTGCTGTGAGCTATGATGCCACAGCACTCTACCAAGGGGGACAAAATCCAACTCCAACCCAAATAAATAAATAAAATAAAATAAGATATTTAGACCAAAACATCAAGAAACATTTTGGTTTTGTTTGTTTGTTTGTTTGCTTGTTTATGAGGGTGATAATATTTCGCACAAATAATCAAGTGCAAAAATATTACTTGTGCCAAATTTTATCACCCTCATAAGCAATAACAGAATTTATCATATGCTTTAGTTTAGTCCTGTACCATAGGCAGCAAGTTGTCTATATAACTCTCAGATCTATTCAAGTTAAACAGTTATGAATTGTAGAAAATAAAACATGTCACTAAACACCTTTTTAAATAAAAATTTAATAGTAACAAAATGTATGTTGAAGATATGAATGAAGTTCTTTGTAACTCTTACATTGGGCTGCCTCCATACTAGTACTATAGACAGAAATAAGGCTAGCCGGGGTGGATAGAATAAGAAGCAATTCACACATTATAATAAAATCCTACCTGTTATTTATATTATTTCAATAGGAAAGTTCAAGAGAGAAAATTTGAAGCAGCTGTCTAGCAGTCATCAAATAAAAAAAACCCCATAATCTATTTCATTAATATCCTGCAGAAATGATTATCATGTTATTCTGAATTAAGAATGAGAATGTGGTGGTGGACTGCTTCTTTCACTAGAATAATAGGATTCAGGAATAAAGTATGTGGCAATTAAGGACATAAAGTCTATGTTTTAACTTGATAATTTCAATTTCTACTTTGGATAGAAAAATCTAGATTTCTGAACTTGGAATATTAGGCAAACATATAAAATTCTTAACTATAAAGCAAAGCCAATGCTAAAGACACATTTTAAGGTTTTAATTTCCATCATTACATTCCAGCCAAAAATATATGCCAGAGAGGAAATTATGTAAATTCAATTTACATTAAATATTTTTATTTTATATGTATATATACATATGTATATGCATATTCTTTTTTTTGAGAGAGAGTCTCATGCTATTGCCCTGGGTAGAGTGCTGTGGCATCACAGCTCACAACAACCTCCAACTCTTGAGCTCAAGCGATCCTCTTGCCTCAGTTTTTCTATTTTTAATAGAGATAAGGTCTTGCTGTTTCCTCAGGCTGGTCTTGAACTCATGAGCTCAAGCAATCCACCCACTTTAGCCTCCCAAGTTCTAGGATTACAGGCATGAGCCACTGCACCTGGTCTAATATTTTTCATTGTATAATAAATGAGGCAATACAGAATTTTATTCACTGAATTCTAACTGTAACTCACATCATTTTGTTCATGCCCTCTCCACTACTTTTTAGGTGACAGTTATTTGGTTAAACCAAAGGAAAAAAAGGCAGTGACAAACTCTGTTGACACAAAAATGAAGTTATGGTATAAAAATTTCTGAGACCATAAAGACATGTATATTCACTAAAGGTGAGTGAAGTATGTTCTAGAAGTTAGTTAGAGAGAGGATGGAAAAATCATATTTTTAGGAGATTCAGACTTTAGTAGCCTGATTAGAGATTCAATAGGCAAAGTGAAATTTTAAAAATGGCACTGCTACCGAAATATTGGCCTTTGTCCTCAAGGCTGCCTCGGAAGAGTGAGAACCAGTGGCTGGAGGGGAGGGAAAGAGAGGTTTATTACTTTGCTAGCAAAGGAAGAAAACAGTAGACCATTCTCTCAAAGTCTATATTCCTGTCCACAAGGAGAAATACAGAGGTTCTAGGCTATGGTTCAACTACAGTCAATGGTTTTAATCATCTCATCTCACCCAAAGACAAAGCCATGAACTCTGCCCTCCTAAGAAGCCCACCCAGACCTCCTCGGCTGTCCAGGCACCCAGCCTCTCGCTCCATCTCTTGCCATACAAAAAACAAAACACATGCCTCCTACCCTCCGGACTACTGATTCCCAAAAAGAGTGGTATAAGTTTTAAAGGGAAAGAAAACCCTTTCAGCCCATTCCCTTGGTTACCCTGTGGTCCCTGAATACTTATGATTATCTAATAATATATATATTTTTGTCTCTCACGTTTTATTTAAAAAGAAAATAATAACTCTATACCAATAAAAATCAACCACAGTGAGAACAGTGGAAGGACTGATAATCACAGAATAGAAAAGCATCCAATGTCCTCAATACGAATATGAAACTAGCAGATAAACGAATACCTGACCACACAAGAGAAAAACTGAATTAAACTCAAGTTTGTGGGATGGCGGATTGGTAAACTCTCAACCAATGGGCACAATGTAAGGGTATACGGCGTACCTCCTGGGTGAAGAGCTCATCAACAACTTGGATTTTACCCAAAAAATGCAAACAATGTAACTTAAATTTTTGCGTGAGACACACCTTTTGGGGGCAAGACACAATTATAAGAGCGACTTTACCTAACAAATGCATTCAGTGTGGCCTGGTTTCTTATACCCTCAATGAATCTCTAATAATATATATATATATTTTTTTCTTTTAGAGACAGTCTCACTTTGTTACCCTCAGTAGAGTGCTGTGGCATCACAGCTCACAGCAACCTCCAGCTCTTGGGCTTAGGTGATTCTCTTGCCTCAGCCTCCTGAGTAGCTGGGACTACAGGTGACCGCCACAAGGCCTGGCTATTTTTGGGTTGCAGTTTGGCTGAGGCCGGGTTTGAACCCGCCACCCTCAGTATATGGGTCTGGCGCCCTACTCACTGAGTCACAAGTGCCACCCTCTAATAATATTTTTATATTAATGAACTATTCCTTCTTGCCTTTCCAGACACTGCAGGGCATAATTATGAGATCAAGCTAATTTCAACTGTTTCTCTTTTTGAATCACATTTCCCCTTCTTACTACACAAATGTCCTATTAATAATTCTGGCTTTGTCTGAGCTTAGTTCTGGGTTGTTAGGGCAAGAATTATAAGTCCCTACTTGGGTCTCAGTGTGAGTCAGGGGGAATCATGAAGCCATGAATTTAACAACCTGTCATTCAAATGAAGAAGATATGGGTTCAATGTTTTTGAAGAGAATTCTCTTCTCGAGAAGGCAAAGATTAAACTGAGCCGTTTTAGAAACTATACTAAACGTTGGGATCTTTACAAAATTTTATCCTTTATCACTTAGAAATATGATTATCTGAGAGTAAATTTTGTACCAGGCACTGTGCTCATCCTTAGCCATACAAAAGTAAATAAATAGTTGAGTTTTTCCCTTCAGGAACTCTCAGTCCAGGGAATAACACAGATGTATAAATGTTAACGCTTTTCAATAATAGTTAAGTATGAGATTTTTTTTGGGGGGGGGGGTGGGGGTAATTGTTTCAGATAAAAAGCTTACGTGGCTCCTTGGTTTCTCCAATGGACTTATTCTGTCCTAAAGTCTTATCTCCATACAAACCCGTCCAGCAAACAACAGAAAGTGCTGATTAATCACTCATCCTTAGAGCGTAAACCAGCTCCCCAGTGTAATGCCAGGAGTTTCCAGTCTCCCATCTCTTCCAGACGGTAGATGAAACAACTTATTATAAACCATGGAGTCTGGCACCAGGTGCCAAATGATGCAATTTGCAAAGGCAGAGCATTTCCCATGGGATGAACTTTGATGAACAGAAAACAGGAGCCATGGTAGAGAGGGTTGCACTTCGTCCTCACTGCGCAGACTTCTGAGGCATCTCTCCTGAGAAATCCTACACAACGAGCAAGCACACTAGGTGGACCGCTGTGCCCCTCCCTGAATTGTAGTGAAGCACAGCCAGCTCGGAAACATGGGATTTCCAAGGGCGCCACATAGTTATGAACACCTTCACTCTTGCTTCAGCTTCAGTTTCCTAGAAGCTTTGAACTAAGTCAATCAGCATGTGTGTGGCTCTACACAATCCACCCTTAGCGTGGGATTTAATGTTTCTACTGCCCATTTTTTTCTGAAAGAAATGTGCCCCCCACGCTGTTGGTAGGAAGGATTCTGACAACCGTGTCACACAGTGATGACACCTCCTCTGTCACCAGCGGAAAATTGGAATAAAGGGTACAGGGAGGGTGTGGCGTTGAGAGAATATTTACATAGGCATGAGAATTTAAGATTGTGGAATGATATGGCTGTTTCTGGCACAACTGGAGATCTAGAAAAAGAAAAATAAGAAGCTCAGAAAACCCAATTTTCATGCTTCAGGAGCCAGAGGGCTGCTATAACCACATTAAAAGAAAACTGTATCCAGTGCAGCCTCGGGAGAAGCTGTCTTAAAATTCTGGCCAAAAAGGTGATTATTAGGATAACAGAGCTATAAATCAGAATAGCTGTGCAGATTTGACACATTTTCTGTGTACAATTCAGGCATCCGACAAGGAAAAGTTAGACTAAAAGATGAGATAAACCAAATTAGCCTGAACAGTCCCTGCCTTCCGAAAAGTCTGGGCTCCTCTCATGTAAAAAAGGGTAATTATTTCATGTGAAACTGGTACGAGCAAGATACGGTTGTTCTCTTTGAGAACTCCCTTGATAGCCATCACTGTATCCAGGAACATTGTCAATGCCTAAATCATGTTCACCCGGAGAGAGTAAGTACAAAACTGCTATCGAAAAATAAAACAAAATAAAATACTAATTTTTAAGCCTTGTGCTGGGTAAAACCTAGTGAACACAGTTGGGATAGTAAATATTAAATATTTAATATTCAGATATTAAATGTTCTCTGAGAACTCGTATCTCCGTGCCCCAGAGAGGCCGGAGAGAGGCTCCTCTTCACCATGGGGTTAAGAACTCGCTGCCCTGGAGGGAAGCAGCATTTCAGAACGACGCTGGTAGCTCCTTTTACAAGCTAAAGGTTTCAGTGAGTGATTCCGCTATTGACCTGGACTCCTGCAGGTGGGCAATCCCAGAATCCTAGAACAGCAAACCTGATGTCCTCACAGGGTAGACCAAGCGCCCACCAGGGAGCCCTGACACCCGGGAATCCATGGAAGTAACGAACAGGTCCTGTTCTGGGCTGTTCTGGGTTTTGCAGGTCTTCCATAAACAGGTAGGTCCTATCAGAAGCGGCCCGGACTGCTGGCCTCCTCCCTGCACCCCCTCCCCACACCTCTGCTGAGCTCCTCCCACGTGATGAAGGGGAGGGCCGGGCGAGCAGGTGGCATCGCGTGACGGTGCTGCCCAGGGCGCAGCTGCGCCTTGGCAGCTCTGCGGAGGGCTGTGCGTCGAGGGTGCTGCCGAAGGGGAATCTGTCTGATTCCCCGAACACGGAGGGGCAGGGGTCTTAGGGACACAGTACACCGACTCTGAGAGGAGATGAGCGACTTGGCTGACCATTCAGAGACCTAAAACACGTAACAATGAAACAAGAAAGAGGCAAGGGCACTTGGAAGAGAAACATTTAGATGGAATTACTGAAATAAGCTGACGGTATAAGGATAACCAAAGGGTATGGTCTTCGAAATTGAGTAAATAAAAAACAGGTGGAGGACGTGACAACTTGTATGTACGTACATAGGGCCCTTGACTTTCCCGGCATCCCAGGGCCTACGGCGAGGTCCCCGGAGAGGCGCCTTCGTGATGGCCGCGGGACGGCCCTGCACACGCGTTTTATAGACGCCTTCCATTGCGCGCTAGGAGGAAGGGAATTATTCTGACTTGCGTTAATAAAAGATAGGACACAGAAACAAAACTTTTATTTTATTTTTTTTATCAGTTTTTTTTTTTAATTATTTTTTATTAAGTCATAACTGTGTACAATGATTCAGGCTTGGAGTACAGTGTGCGGGCTTCCCATACAATCGGAGATATTTTTATCCACCTGATTAATGTAACATTCAAGATATTTAAACTTTTAGAAGCACCTTTACTCTAGGTGA
>CAUYRH010057221.1:0-32066 GCA_963574655.1 Perodicticus potto
TTGAGGTTGCTGTGAACTGTGACCCCATGGCACTCTACCAAGGGTGACATAGTGAGACTCTGTCACAAAAAAATAAAGTGCTTTAAAGAAAGATGGGGACTTTACCTCTTTCATGTTTACATGGATGGAGCTGGAACATATCCTTTTTAGCAAAGTATCTCAAGAATGGAAGAAAAGTATCCAATGTACTCAGCCCTACTATGAATTCAACCAAGTTATAACTTTTATATGAAAGCTATAACCCAAATATAGCCCAAGAATGTGGGGAAAGTGGAGAGGGAGGGGAGGGGAGAGGGAGGATGGGTGGATGGAGGGTGATTGGGGGGATCACACCTGTAGTGCATCTTACAAAGGTACATGTGAAATTTCCTAAATGTACAAAAAGGTGTGTGCAGTTTTGTCATCAACAACACCACAGCTGTGGAACTATTTAAGACCTTGAATGATTAGATGTCAGGAAAAACAATTCAGTCCATTTTTTGCTGCTGCCATGGCTTTCTGTTTTCACTACTCAGGTCAAGGAGGTCACTTCTGAATGTGTGAGTCACGTACTGTGTCATCCACAGAGAAATGCTGGATGGCCCCCAAATGTCCCCTGAACTAAACAAAATTTTGCAGGATGTGATCAAAATTGTCAGCCACACAAAGTCCATGCCCTTAACTCTTGTCTGGTCACTCATCTCTGTGAGGAGATGAACGCAGAGACGCACCTGTTCTCTGCTACACAGAAGTGAAATGGCTTCTAAATATAGATCACCGACCAGAGGTTTTGAGTTATGAGACCTGCTTCAGAGATTTCTTTTGGAAGAACTATCAACACTGGAAGCACATTTCAGTGACACAAAATGGGTCACAAAACTTGCTTACTTGTATGACATATTCGACCTGCTCAATGAACTCAATCTGTCACGTCAGGGGAGAAGAACAACTGTATTCAAGTCAGCAGATAAAGTGGCTGCATCCAAAGCTAAACTGGAATTATGGGGGTGACAAGTAAACATTGGGATTTTTGACATGCTTCAAGCATTAGCAGAGATTTTGAAAGAGACTGAGCCAAAGCCTTGTTCCTCCCATCTAGTTCATGATTGTCTATCTCAGCCCTTCAAATGGTTTTAAGCTGTGTTTCCCAACAGCAAAAGACAATGGGGCTGGGAAGGAATGGACCCCTAACTCATCTGTGAATAAGCCAAGTGAACCAACTTAGTCTGTGCTTGAAGAGGATCAACTGCTTAAGATTACGAATAACAGTGGGCTTAGAAAGGTGTTTGAGACAACTTCACATCTCTGTACTTCTGGACTGAAGTCAAGGAAAAATATCCTGAGCTTGTCACAAAAGCACTGAAAAGCTGGCTTCATTTCCAGCATCCTATCTTTGTGAAGCAGGATTTTCTTCAGAGACAGCAACCAAAATGAGATTACAGAGTAGCCATTACATTTTGGATGTCACCGTCTCCCAGAGGGGACCATATAGTTGCAGGAAAACAAGCTCTAGAGATCCCACTGACCCCACATCATGGTGGGATGGATAATTATTTTATTATATGTTACAATGTAATAATAGTAGAAACAAAGTCCACAATAAATGTAATGCACTGGAATCAATCACCCTAAAACTATCCCTCCCACCCTTGTGTAGAAGAATTGCCTTCCATGAAACCAACCCCTGGTGCCAAAAAGGTTGAGAACATCTGTTATAGAACTTTTCTTATTATTCCACATCCTATGGCAAGATTTGATGGAAAATCAAATCAACCATACAAATATAAGACCACTTATATTTAACATACTCTGCAAATAAAGGTTTAGATCACTTCACAGTTTAAAAATTCTGACAACTTGAGGTAATGGCTAGTCACAAGGTAAGAAGGAATGCATGCTAGGAAAAGGAAGTTACCCTTATGGAAGTTAGGCCAATAGCTGTCGATTTGTATGATTTCTTCTTTCTCTATTTGCATATATTAACTTAGTTTTTCCTCTTCCTTTCTCCCCTTATATTAGAAATACTGGAAGTAGTATTACTTTAAAATGTGATTTTTAAGTTACAGTAGATCTGATGTGAATATTACTAAACCAAATGAGGAACTACCATCCTTACAGGTGTATATGGGGACTGATCGTTTCTTTCTTTTGAGACAAGGGGAAAAGCCTATTTATTTTTATAAAAATGAATTTGTCATAGTAGTTAGAAGCATGCAACTGATGTTATCACTGTTCAGAAGTTATTTATGGACAGAAGCTTGTGACAGACACGGAGAACTCAAATAAGGACCAGCTTGATCTGTTGTCCCTTTGCTCTCAGCCTCCATTCCTACCTTCTCTGCTCTGTTACATTATGAAGAGTCTGTGACACCACAAACTGTATTTCCAAGGTTCTCTGGGCTAAGCTTCCAATTAGGATCTTCTAATAGGAGGCAGAGACTGGAGATTAGAACCAAGGAGAAGTGGAAACAGGACTCCCTCATTTCAAGTTTCTAGGAGCATCGCCCGCAAAACAAAGCAGCAAATGTTTCAGCACTGCAGGAGAGGACAGCAGCACTGAGGCCTCCTGGCGGTCGCTTTCAGACTGAAATCTAACTCCTGAGCGTCTGGGAGCCTTCTCAGCACAGCACTCTGACTGTGTGGGCAAAGTTTTTGCACCTTTAGTCCAGAAGACAAAATCCAGTTATTTCAGCTTTTTTTCCTCTTTTGCTCTGTTGCATTTATCTACCATTTTGGGGTCTTGCAGCTGTTCAGATGCTGTTATAACCAATATAATATTCATTTAATATATTTTTTTCTGTTTGAAATAACTAGAGTGTCATGTTTTGGGTTATCTGATTAACACATGTCCCAATTTCACCTTTCTAAGGTTTCAGTATTAACAAGGAGCCCCTCAGAGATTAGGAAGAATATTTAAAGTCCAGAGGTTCCTTTCAGGTAACCATTTGAGACTTTCTTGCATCTGGTGTGCAGGACATGCCTGTAGGCAGAGGCAGGGAGGCCCTGGATTCTAAAAGCTCTCAGCTGTGTGGTCATAAAAAGGACAGGAAACAACTTTCACATCTAACCCTTTCTCACTTATTAAAGGTGCACTAATTTTGAAAACAGGTACAGGTCAACAGAGGTATAGGTTGACCAACAGGTGCAGGTCAACAATAAAGATTTAACACAGAATTACATACATAAGGCCCTCCGTCCAAAGTGCCGTTAAGTTGGCTCAAAGAGAAACTGCTAGATTCTGATGAAGTCCAGAAAACACCATAAGATTTGAGTGGTAGATGCCAGTAATCACATCTGAGTTGTCATTATATAAGGCCACAGAACTGCCTCCACTGCCATAAGGTCATATAAGCCCTGCTTTCTCATGTCAGATTCTTAGCCAAGAGATCAGGGTATTGGGGCAAGCGGACATTTACAAGAATCCCCAAGACTGAGAATTATCTAATATAATCTTGGTATAAAAACTTAACAAATGTTACACAAATACGAAGATACCTTAAGGATGTGAAGGCAAATATTTAAAGCAAACTTAAGGAAAATTGAATTTAGAACCGTGACAAAGTGTCATTTATCACTAGAATGACAAAAAAGGGGGGGCGGAAGAAAACCCAAAAAACTATTAAGCCATGGGAATTGTATCATAAAATATATCTTCAAACATATTGATCATCTTGCTGTTGAAAGTCACTTAATAATATTTAAACATTGCTAAGAAGTACTCAGGAATAAATAGAAATATAAGAACACATCGTTACATTATGAAAGATATCTTCATCATAAAAATAACACCACCACCAAAAGAGAAACTTCAACAGTAAACAAACCTGTTTGTTGAAACCTGTAAAATCTGAAGTTGCCTATTATCATTGTTAATACTTGACAATGGTCTAAAAGTGTTAGTCCATATAAGAAAATATTAAACAGAAATAATACCTATATGTGCTGGTAAGAAGAAAATTAAATTATGCTCAGATGCCAGAGCCAGACATTCTGGATATCCCCCAGGGCTTGTTCCTTACTCGGCTGCTACTCCCTAGCTTCATGAACTTCAAATAGTTATTTAACCTTAATACCTCAGCTTCCTCATCTGTAAAGTAAGCATAATAATGGCACATATCACACAGAGTGATTGTGAGAATAAATAAAATAATGTAGGTGAAGCATTTATTTTTTAGCACTTTTTTTATTAAATCATAGCTGTGTACATTAATGCAATCATAGGGTACAATGTGCTGGCTTCATATACAATCTGAAATATTTTCATCAAACTGTTTAACACAGCCTTCATGGCATTTTCCTAGTTATTGTATGAAGACATTTGAATTCTGCATTCAGTAAGTTTCATCTGTACCCTTCTAAGATGCACCATAGGTGTGTTCCCACCAATTACCCTCCCTCCATCCCTCCCCCTCTCCCCTCTCAGGCCCGTTTCCCCAAATTCTTGTGCTATAATTGGGTTATAGCCTTCATATGAAAGCTATCAATTAGCTTCATAGTAGGGCTGAGTACATACTATTTCTTCCATTTTTGAGATATTTTTGTTAAGAAGAATGTGTTCCAGCTCCAAAGGTGAAGCATTTTAAACAATGCCTAGAAAGTGGTGAATGTGTTTGCTATATTTCATGTGTGTGTGTGTGAGCGCACACACACACACTCACACCCCTCCTTAGTCAAGTCATTTTCATTTACTTTATTAGGGGTTCTTAATCCAAAGAATGAAAATAAAAATCATCTTCTTAGCCTTATAGTTTCATGATTATTAAAGGGAACAATATATATTTAAGTAGTTTTTTTGACTACTAATAATACAATTAATACAGGTAGAACATAACTATTAACTGCTAATCATGAACTGCATCTTACTGCAAACAAGCCACTAAACTTTCTATCTCTGAAATTACTCTAAAAATGAAGGAATAACAAAAATTCCACCAAAATACTTAAACATATATTTTAATTTAAAAACGGTGCCTCTAGAGCCCTTCTCTTTCAAAGGAATATGCAAGAAAATAAATAAGCTTGAACAAAAAGCAAAAAAGGCCAGAGTTAGAGAAAGCTAACCAGCTAAACAGCTAACAGCTAAAACCAGAATGTAGCAAAGAGTTGGTATTTTATACCAATATTTAATATTATTTCACCTTATACCCCATGACAATATACATTTAATAAGCTGTACACTATTCTGAATCTCATTGCATGCAAAAAGGATCATTTTTCAGCTATAAGTTTAATATAAATTGAAAGAAATTGATTTGAAAACACTTAACTGATGCTCAGAAGCCTAAATGCTGTTATTTTATGCTGCCTAAAGTATGGAGATGTCATTGAAGCCTACATTGTAAGAAGGAAAACCCCAGGAGTCCTGCTAACAATTTAACATTGCTAATTCTTCTGGTATTGTTATTTTTACTTTTCATGGAGAAGTACTGCAAAGCTGTTAATCACAATTAAGTCTTTAGACATGAAAAAAAAATGATGTTAGGATTATTATGCTACGGACATCATTTAGGATGTAATACTAGCCTTACAACAGAGCATCTAACCCTCAGAGGTATTTCTTTGAACTTACTGCCTTGAAAAATAAATATATTTTAAAGACACTTATAAAGATATTTCACCAAAAACGTCTGTGACTCCAAAGCAGATCTTCCATTTTAGGATTTACAGACTCTTATCAATGAGGTCCATGACTAGAATTCAAATGATTTGAGCATGTGGATGGAGGAAAAGTTATATCATTTTTTCTATACCCTTGAACAAATCTTTGTCATTTCTTGAATTCCTCAGTTATGACTTTAGTCAACAACCTGTAGTAGCATTAGCATTGCCTATGAATTTTTCATAACAGAAAACTTGATTTCATATCAAGTTTGGGTTAATGTTGCTGTAATAAACTATGATTTATCCTCATCATGATTTCAAAATTATTATTAGTAAGCAATGACTAAATCTTATTATTGCATTGAAAAGTCTATTACACTGTCATATATATGATTTCTCATGGTTTTGATAACTGGATTTCATTATAACTGATTGTGTAATCCCCTGTATTTGATTATGTGTCCTTAAAATATTAAGGAGCATTCTCAGAAGGGAGGCTGCATAAACTTCACCAGACTTCCAAAGGGCTCCAGGGAGCTGTGGTGAGTCGTATTGTGTCAACTGGGGTAGAAAAAACTACATTTTCTAGAACATTTTCCCTGAAAAATTCCAGCGAGAGTGGACCACAAAGACATTTTTGTGAAAAGTGAGGACACAAGTGAAGCAGGAGCCATTACTGTCTTTTATTTGGAAGGGCTTTGTACAACAGGGTGCCCAACATCTTTGCAGATAACGCATGCTGCCGCTTATCTACTACCTGGCTTTCCTGATGTGGCACCGAAGCTTGGGCTACAACTATTTCACCTTTTCCTGTTTCCTTCTTCCCCCTCTCTGGGATAGATACGTGTTTATTCTGTAATCATGGGCACCAGCTTCTCCAGTGGGACATCTATGGAATCAGAGTTAAATCGGTGACAAGTGAAACTGACCTGAGTTCTAACCCCCTTTCAGTGGTTTCAGTTCATGCATGTGGATTGCAGGTTACTCTTTCTCACTTTACATCCAAGCTTCCTTCCCACCTGCCTGAATTGTGGAATTCAACCTCCACCATCACATGCAAAGACAGATGTCATTTATAGATATCGTTTAACCAGTTTCTACAATTGTGAAAATCTCTACAGAAAGCTCTTGTAACAAATACAGATCTTCTAGTTTTCCAACCTCTGACTGAATACTGATACAGCTCTAAAATTATATGAAATAAACTTGCTCTAAAACAAAATTTCAGATTATCCTGTAATACTGATAATCATACGTCCATTAAATAAACTAACATTTATTCTAATTTAAAAGTAATTGTTGGCTCATATTTTATGGCTGTGGGAATGCATGTAAGTTAGTTCACTATGAAACAATTTAATCACCCATTTCTGTTTAGCTTATCACGAATCTAACCATTCCAGGCCAGGTATATTAGAGAGACAACCCTGAAAGGGAGAGCAAAAAAGATTACCAGGAAGTGTTTGTTCCAAAAGGTAAGAAAAAAAATATTGAAGATAAGTTTAATTCTGCTCTATTAAAGTTCATATTACACTTCAGCCGTATTCCATGATGTGGTATTCAGCCTTAATACTTCAGTCTGATTCCTGAATTGGTTCTTAAGGATTATGATATACTGTATGTGATTTCTTTGTGTCGCAACACAAGTGATAGAACAATGTCATCAACATATGGGCATGTATTTCCAGCTACTTTAATAAGAAATGGAAATCTTTACATGAGCTATTCAGTCACAGAAAGATTATGTGCTCAGATCTGGGAGCCATGAATGTGGTGTGAAGTCCTTTTGGTTGGGCTTTGTACAACAGTTGGGCCTGACCATCTATGTTTCCAACTCTAGTCTGACCCAGACTGTGACAAGTAATGCATTTAGGCACATAACCATTTTTAGCTTTAGATTAAAAACACTGAGGAAATGTTTAAGCTAACCATAGGAAAAGCCCGTGTAAATGGCTCAATTTTTTCTTCTTTGATTTCAAAACATTTTCTTTACCATGGCAAAGCAGAAAAAGATTCCCTTTTCCAGATTAATCATTAGAAATACAACCAATTTTGCATTCATATGAAGAACCATGAAATGCCTGCATTTTCCATCATCAATAATGCTTTAATTTACAGTGTCCTCCTCAAAATAGAACAGGAAGACTGAAATTCTCAGCAGTGTAGATAAAAGGTCTGTCTTACACAGGTTGCTCAAGCCACAGGGACCCCAAAGAATGGCAAGGGGTGTGTAATCTGAAGAGTCAGAATATTTCAGCAGATTTGAAGCTACACAGAAAACTATCAGGCCGGCCTGTTTATGTATTTTTCATTTGCTGTAATTTTATAGATTTCCTTTTGTCGAAACATCTTCCATGTTGATAATGAACTCATACAGTTTGAGATAAATTCTATTTCTTAGAAAAGTCTCTCTCATTGCTTTGGGTAAGTATTATATAAACTACTGTAACAGCATTGATTACCTGAGGATAGTAAGAAGCAACAGAGCCTAAAACCTTTTCCATATCAAAGTCAGAGAAGGACAAAAGGTGAATTCATTAATATGAATGTTCAGACAAATTAAAGAAAAAGTCGCACTGGTTAATTATGTTTAAAAAAATCAGAGTTTGTAGGACATAAAGAAATTATATTTTAAAAAAGATTATTCAAAAGGAAGTTTTGTAAATACTAATGTCTGAGATCATTATATAACTTATAAATATATATATATATTTAAAAACCTGTAAAAATGGAGAATTAGAACTTTTTTATTTTGTTACATTTTCTATCCTGGGTTTCTAAGGAATCAATTGATGGTAATTATTAATGAAGAAGAAGAAATAAGTGTATATCTTTTAATTAGCAAAGAATATTGCTTCAGTTAATGCGAGGGAATTATGGATAAATTTTTTTCATTTTGGTGAGTGATAGTCACTATATTGATCTCTCTTCTATACATGAATCTGTAGTTGAAGAGAAACGGAGACTTTTCCTTTAGAAACTTCTTGTTTTTACACTTATTCCTTCATACTTATACTACATAGCAATTTTTTCCCCATTTAGAGGTGGTAAGAGCCTTGTTCTGAATAACAAAGTGCTATAACTACCTACTGTAGAACACAGGGTGAAAAACAAACAAACTAAAAATCAGGAGAAATGCACACATTTTCCATGCACCTACTTGGAAACAAGGTTCACCTGGCAGATTCATCTCAATAGTGTTGCAAACAAACTAAAATCATTCGGAGAGTCAACCTAAGGTTTGATTGTGTTGATAGTCTGTAGTCCATCTCCAAGACACGTGAAGATCTTTCAGACAAAGATATATAACATTTTTCAGTATGCTTTTAGCATTCACTTAAGCATTTAGAGTTCCGCCCAAACAAAATGTTTCATCCTGCACACGGGCACCTCCCCTTCGGGTGATACACAGAATGACCAGGCAGCAGCATATGCTAAAGAAATAAGTGTTGCCTAAATGAAAAAAGTCATCGCCTTCAGTGTTCACAGTGGAACGTCATTGTTTTCAAGGAGGCTAATAGCTATAGCCTAGAGGTACTCTTTCAGTCATGAATGAAAAATTCTTGCCTTTTACATATCCATTAAAACCTCATTTATGAATTGTCTGCCATAAAACTCCTATCTGCAGCCTGCTGGAGACGGTTGATATTTAAGATAATCATCTAAGGAATAAGCTGCCAACCATTTACCCCTCCAGATTCTTCAGGCTTTGTCCCTGTGTTTCTAGGATAGTCAGAAAGCTGTCAGAATCACTTTATTTCTAGGAATAATTTCATTTCAATGTTGTTCAAAGTATTTATCAAAGGCTGACCTCAGAACTAACCACATGCCCAGGACCTTGCCGAGAGTTTACAGAGTTGCTGTGGAGAGTACGGCCCACGATGCTGCTGAAAGGCATCGGCATCTTCACAGCACATGGGGGAGAAAAGTGGTTCTCCTGATGAAGTGCTAGCCTTTGATTCAGACAAGATGAATCTAAAGAACTGCAAGCTACGTAGGGAAACGCTATTGCTTTCTCTTGCACATTTGTTTGTTTGCTTTACTATTTTGGTATAAACAATCCTCAGCTCCATTTTGTGTTGTGCTTAGTCAGTGCCATGTGTCATGTCCCAGTGGGTTTTGGCTCACAGTACAGTTTTGGCTCTTCTCGTCAATCACCACAAATGACTTAGATAATATTAGATAATATTTAACAGCATTAAACAACATAATGACATATGTAAAAGGCATAATGGCAAAATAGATCCAAAATAAATGACAAGATAGTAAATTCTATGGCTAAAATCACTGTTAATTCTAGACTAGTGTCCACATGCACAAGTATTACCTGTCTTCTTGTCCATTACTGATACACATTTTTATTCTAGATTATTGTTCACTGGTACTTAGAGAAGGATTCAGTTATTTTTCATTCTCTTATGCCAGCTTCTCTCAGTAGATATGTATTCCATCTGTACTACTCTATGAATATTTTTGCAAATGTTGCTTAACTAGCTAAAGAAATGTTTAAAATTTCAGGGCAAGCATCTTTTAATCTTTCCCAGAGAATGCCTGAGTTATCTTTGGCCACATCATAAATAGATTCCACTAGTAAAAGAGCAAATCAACAACTAAGGCATCTAGCCCACCTCGTAATGACCTGTTTCTAAGTGTCTCTCTGTCTTTTAAGAAAGTAAGAATATTCACAAATGAAACAAAAAATCAAATCTATTCTCTCACTACAAAATGTCCATGATTATGAAATAGATTGTTTTATGTCTTTATTAAAACAAGCAATTACTCCTGAATGTCAACTCTTCATTTTATATGGGTAAAAACTACTCTACAAGGAGTTAATTTGTTTCAGCATTCTAAGAACCCCTACATTTATTCATTGAAAAATAATTTTTAGTTAAACTAAAGGTATAGTAACAGCACAGAAGGAACATAAAACTAAGTGAACCAGTTGTTTCACCATCAAAACGTTAATAATATAAAAAAAATAAGAATAGGTTTGAGATAAAACTGTGAGTTAAAGTAACCCTTACAAAATAAATTCAGGATGTTTCAAAAATTGAAAACTCTCACACCATGTATCATTTTGACAAGTTGCCTGATCCACCTTCTCTGTCCTCTTAATTTTTATATTTTCATTCATCACATACTTTTCTACTTTTTCAGAGTCAGGAATTTAGCATTGTCTTTCTATTGCCTTTTTCCTCCCTGTTACAATTATTTAGGAACTTACAGGATAGAATTTCATGGAAATGTCTCTTGAGATTAACTCTCCCTCTGAATAAAGTATAACTACCCCGACTGGAATTAAGACCTTTCATGCTTTGGGTCAATCTTATTTTCTTTGCTTTGTTTCCCATTATTAGACTTTATAAATTTCTCTCTTTAATACCTTTAAAACTTGTATGTATCATCATATACTAAGTAAATTCCTAGTTCAAACCTGTTGTTCTTCCTTTATTCAATCTGTAAAAATGATCCTTTACCATCCAAGTTTTACCTGCTTCATGTTCAAAATTTAGTTACACTGATTTTCTGTATAACTATAGCACTTCAGTCATTCATTGATGATTTTTTTAATGCACCTATTTAAATATACATATGACATACAAAGGAGAGACTTAAAGTTGTTGTGAGAAATAAGAGTTTTAATACAGTCAGTATTTTTTTTTTTTTTGAGACAGAGTCTCACTTTGTTGCCCTCAGTAGAGTGCTGTGACATCACAGCTTATAGCAAACTCAAATTCTTGGGCTCAAACAATTCTCTTGCCTCAGCCTCCTGAGTAGATGGGAATACAGGTGCCCACCACAATACCCCGCTATTTTTTTAGAGATGAGGTCTCACTCTGGCTCAGGCTGTTCTTGAACCTGTGAGCTCAGGCAATCTACCTGCCTTGGCCTCCCAAGTACTGGGAGGTACTTATAGGTATCTGCCACCGTGCTCAGTCAGTCAGTAATTTTTTTCACTGAATTTCCTGCTATACTTAATTTTTATACAGATGTTTTCATCCACCATGAGATTATATTCCATTAAGCAATATAATAATAGCAATTTAGAAACAGTGATCATATTTTGACTCCCCCTTTTGTTTATTCCACACAGTTCTTGGCATACATATTCATTCAATTGAATTTCTGAAATTAAAAAACTTGAAAAGAAATGTTGATTTTTATCTCTACTAAGTTTCCGGAAAAAGAAAGTCTTTTTAAAAATAGACATTATAAGTCAGAAGATAGAGTTATTTAAAAGATAAAAATTATTTATTATCTAAAACTCTAGAAAAAATGGTCTTTTATTACGGGCATTACCTTACAAAGTATAATCCTCTCTCAAGGGGATAATGAACAGCAAAAGGATAGCTCTGATTTTTTTAATGCCAATTAAAACATTTGTTTACCTGAAATTAGTATAGCTCTCAGCAAAATTCCCTTTTCTAATAGCAGAAGGTCTATTTTGACCATGCCTTAAAACTTTAGAAAAAACTGCAATAATTCTCCATTATGAACTGAATAATTATTCACCTGGGACCATAGATGAACAGGATATGTTTTGCTACACAGGTTTCTTACTCCTCTGTATGAGTTCAAAAGAAAAAAAATCTAATGCTGATTGAAGCAAAGAAGCTAATAAGCTAGTTACAGAATGTAAAATAATAATTTATGATCATATAATCCTAAATTTGGAAGATTTCATTTTGGATTCATGAGCACTTTACTAGTAGGCAGTCCCTCCAAGAGTAGATCTGTTTTGCTTTTAAAGGTCTTTCAAATGGGATTTTCAAGTTTCATCTTCAGATATTCCAGTGCTTAGTGGTTCTCACAGTTTGGAAATCTACACTGATAGAAGTCCGGGTTTATTAATAATCACTGCAAAATAAATAATTGTCCATTTCCTCTGTAAGATCTCTGCATATCCAGTACCTAAAGAATAATATTTAGTTATCTCTCTCTGTTTCCTTTCTCAAATGGAATTATTCTATTTCCTTAGGGTTTTTTTTTTTTCTTTTGCGGTTTTTGGCCAGGCTGGGTTTGAACCCATCACCTCCGGCACATGGGGCTGGCACCCTACTCCTCTGAGCCACAGGCACCACTCTATGTCCTTAGTTGATTGTATCAGAGATACTATTATTGAAAAAAATTAATCACAATTTTTATTTCCTTTTTCTCCTTTTACACATACTCTAAATTTTTTGCTAGCTGATCTAGCTGACCTGACCACAAGTGCTTAGGGTAATCAAAAAGACTGTGACCACAGCCAGGAAAACATTTCTTCCTGACTCGTAAAAGTCTTCCTTGGATTTTATTAATCTAAATTCTAATGACACATCCATGGTATACAAGTTGTATTTCTTAGACCTATCGAGTAAGAATGTGGTAAGAGGAAACAGAGGACTTTTGTGAAATCCTAATAGAAAAGGTACATTCACTGCTGATAAAATTTCAAGTTCAGTGCCACAATAGATTTCTATGCCATTTTTTCATACACAAGGCTTGATTCATGAAAACATTCAACAAATGTTTCCTATTAATGCAAAATTATATAAAGTCATTTTAATGTCGCTATTCAGCAATCAAGAAAACTTTAGAGTTTAAAAATATATGCATACATATCTAGAGAAATCATTATTTAATAAAAAGTTGACGACGATTTCTCATTAAGTTTAATTTTTTAGGACAAAAATTCCATTTTTTCCTTGGGAAAAAAGATAATTTGAATAGAGAACACTTGGAAGAAATAAAACCATTGGTTTAAATTTAAGATGAAGAGTTTTTTGTAATTTTTTAATATAATCTTTATTTTTTATTGAGATATGTTAATATATGTCTTTACCAATTTCCCTTTTTTATGCAATTCTCCATTAATCTCAGGATCTTATCGAACTGATTTATGCCTTCCAAGTTACTGGATATGTTTAGAAAATCGGTTCTAACTTTGAAGTGTGCTCTTTGTGTTACCATATTCAGCACTTACATTGTTCAAAAATACTAAGCTAACAAAAATACCTCGATGGTGAGTGCTTGGAATCACTATCATACCACTAGTATTAGACCTTTAGACATATCTTTTCATCTAGTTGATTCCCCTATCCTTTTCTTAAGAGGGAATGTATCAAATTTTTTTCTCTTGGTCAGTGGAAATAGTCTGCCTGAATGAAAATCCCCCCTCCAAAATAAACAAAAATAAAAAGAAATTGCTATGAATGTCAAATTAAATGGCATGTATCATGTTCCTTCATTCTACTAGGTATGTCATAAAAAAGGAACTGGGGGCAAAGAGGCTAGTTTTTTTCAATATCAGAAGGTAAGTTGTGAAAGAGGAGAAATCAATTTGCTTTATACTAAGTTTTGGAAACTGTGAAATAGCAAAATCTCAACGTTGAGATAATTGGAAAGCAGTAAATTTGAAGACTTAGGAAGCAATCAATTTAATGTCACCATGATTCTACACATAATGTCCTTCATTTGTTTTGTGTCATGTGAAATAAATGAGTGTTAGAGGCTAATGTATCACAGTCATGGAGCGCAAATTTCAACATAATGAATATTATAATACTTGAGTATAAAATCTAAATATTAGTAACAAGATAAACTCACTCTGTGCCCTAAACATGGTCAGTATTTAGCGATCTTTGTGAGGCCTCATAGGCAGTATCTGCAGATAAAATCAAATGAATTTGTTCACTGAGACACAGGACACAGGACATTATAATTACCAATATTTGGCCAAGCCAACTTGGCGTTCCTGACAGCACTGACCCTTTAAACTAGCTCATCAACTGATAAGGTTCTTATCACAAGTCATTAAAATATTGGCCAATAGATACAAAGGAATGGTTAATCTAAAAAAAAAAAAATGCCTTTTCATTATTCATTGAAACTGAATAAAATTAAGGCAAAACAAAGTTTGAAAAAATAAAATCAATTAAGTCTTCCATTTAAACAAAATTGAACTCTAATTCTGAATGAAAAAAGTAGTTCTCCGCAACAGAAAGTCCTTTTTATCTGAGATAAAAATAGATGAACTTACAAAATACAGCAGTGTCGTGTTTAATCACAGCAGGATAACTGAATATATTCTCTCAGAATTCTTCATCAGTACATTTCCTGAAAAAAGAAAATTAAAATAAATAAACTAGGTGGCTGAGTTTCAAAAATAACCATAAGTAAGTACTATGGTTTGTACAATGGAAAGACCACACAAATGTTGTACAAATTGTTGTAAATAGTTTTTAAAATATAAAGTGGTTCTAATTTCATTTCTGGCAAAATTCAGATCATGTGAAATAATTTATACCAATTTCTATGTATTTAAAAAATACCAACATACTTCGGTGAATTAAGAAGAAGTCAACTGAAGTTTTATTTTCTATCAAAAAATTTAAAGAGGTTCCCTTCTGGTGTAAATTAAGAAGGACTGTGTAATACCCTGTGTGTGCCACTGGACGATGCAAAATGTGGGACTGTGCCAAAGACAAAGGGCAAACCAAAAAAATGTGATGCAGTGTTTTCATAAAGATGTAGTCTGAATGTGATGGAACGTTTTAAATATAATGGGGATGAATAAACAGATGAAGTGCTTCAAGGATAAGCAAGAGAACATTTGTGGGAAGCTAAGCGACAGCTTCTCTTTTAGATCCTTATATATTTTAAGGAGCATATAAAAAGGCAATATTCACAAGCTATATTCTACACTACCTCTATTATCTCTACCTGCAAGAAATTTGACTATTCTACCTCTTATTTGTTTTTCGATCCACTCCAATAGAAAGCATACAGGGCTGCAATATTGAATCTTCTGTGTTTAGTGCAAAGGGCTAAGAAGTCTAATTGGCTGTGCAATGAGCTAATAACATCAGCATCTCAGGATCTCTTCATATTCTTTTTCACATGTAGAACAATCACAGGGAGGTATTTTAACAAACTAAACTCACTGAAGCTATTACTGATCGTTTTTCCCAAAGAATGTGTACAGTAGCTTTGGAGTTGTAAAGAAAATGCCATATTTTTATATCAGAGTTATACCTGATTACAGAATCAATGTGCATGAAGGTAAAGCAAAGATTAAATAATAATTATTTTAAATGAGCTTACCTATAGAATTAATAAGAATATTTAAAAAGTCATCTGCTGAGGCTGGGTACAGCGGCTCATGCCTATAATTCTAGCATTTGGGGAGGCTGAAGATGGGAGGATTGCTTCAGTTGAGGAGTTCAAGACCAGCCTGAGCAAGAGTGAGATCCCCATCTCTACTAAAAGTAGGAAAAAAAACTAGCCAGGCTTTGTGGTGAGTGTCTGTCGTCTTAGCTACTTGGGAGGTTGACACAAGAGGACTGCTCAAGCCTGAGAGTTTGAGGTTGCAGTGAGCTATCGTGATGCCACGGCATTCAACCTAAGGCAACAGAGTGAGACTATCTTAAAAAGAAGAAAAAAAGGCATCTGCTAACTTTGGGAACACTTTGTAACCATATGGAGTGGAAAAACTAAATTCACCCTGTATACAACAAATTAAAAGTTGGGGCCTTGGTGTGTACCACACCTTTTCGGGGCAAAACTTGATTGTAAGAGGGACTTTGCCCAACAAATGCAACTAGTGTAACATGGTTTCTTGTACCCTCAATGAATCCTCAACAATAAAAAAAAAAAAAAATCAGATAAATCAGTTAGGGGAACAACAAAAAATATTTCCAAGAGAAAATAATACATTGTATAAATAGAGCTATGAATTTCCAATAATTTTTAAATGATTATCGAATTTTTAAATAGGTTATCATTATTTTTTAGTTGGTTAAATAACTTTGTTATGAATTATGCATTTTTAAGTGGACCCCATAAACAGGATATTAGTAATCAAATTCCCATTAAACAATTGCAAATGGATTCTTTTGCAAATTAAAGAATAATATCCTTCCTTGGTGCAGGCCAATTAAGATACTGTTACCCAGCTTTAGCTATAAACACCTTCAGTTTTGCTTAGATCCAATAGAATAACTTGAAAATTTCTGTTTTAAATACTCTCCTTTTAATAGATTATATAATTTAAGTGAAGTTTAGATATTAAAATTTGCATTCCAAATTGAAAATATTGTGAAATATCAATGCTTTTATTAGCATAATTGAAACAAACAGAAACAACAAACCGTGCAAACATTTTGTCATTGGTTGGGTAACAAAAGATAGTTGGAATTACATCCTATAGTTTCATCATTTTAGGTTCTTCATTTGGCCTTTTGAAAGCTTAATAAACTTTTTGCTCTCTATATGTGTGTCTGGTCAACATTAACTTCCCTTGTGTAATATGGGTATGAAAGCAATACAGGAAAGAATGGGGGGGGGGGAAAGGAAAGTGAGAGGGATAAAGAGAGAGAGGGGGAAAACGATGCTCATGTAAGGAGCTATGTATCTGGGGAAAGCAAGGTATTTGAGACTAAACCGGTCACCACCAGGGTTCCACACTTGGGGATCTGGTGAGGTGGTGCCAAAAATCTTTTTGCATGAATAACTGAGGAGAATCCCGAGAGATAACTAAGTAAATAGAAAATTGTATAGATAAATTTACACCAGAAATAAATTATCTAGGCAGGAGTGGGGGGATGTCAAAACTTAGGCAGAGGATGGTACATAATGACGAGACATGAGATTTATTTTTCACCCCAATTCCCCACGACTCATTGCAGATTCTTTTGGAAAATGCAAGAATGTAAATAAAAAGGGAAGTTGTTTCACTGAAAATGTGGGACAGCTTTGATTATTTGGATTGAACACAACATACCTAAGGGGACATCCACTCATTTAAATGTTTTTTTATTTTTATATTTTTTAAATAGGTGCTTAATCCAAAAATAGGTAACCTGAATATTTATTATGGCAAACTTCTAGTAGAAGGAGAAAAGTATTCCAGTATATTAGGATTAATATACGTCATTCCACTTGGGCTTATAAAGAGTAACAAGTTTGGTAAGTTGAAGATTTGATAATCAAAAATTGTGCTGATTTACTAGTATATATGATATTTATGCTTCTGAAAAAGTAGCTGCCTTTCAAAATAATCTTTCTATTTATTTACTGGCAAATGAATTGATCAACCTATCTAATCACTTCTTGATTGTAAGTACACATACATTTATTACATAGCAATAAAAATAAAAACATCTTTCATTGGTATTAACATACTAGTTATATTTAACATATTTTGATTGTAGTTCACACGGTCTATTTTCCATTTACTGTAACAAGAAGGTTGCGGAGTTCCCTATTTGGGTAAAAGATGTTTCCAGTATGATATAAATTATTATACAAATGCTATTATTAATTATCCATGAATGATGCAAGAGGATGAATTGCTTTAAATATATAGGGTATAGGCTTAGAGATTATAACATAATGATCCATTCATAATATGACAGGATTTGTCAATTTTTAGTGTAGAAACTGGGTCAGTACAAAATTAAATGATGTGTTAAAATTTGCTTTTTTTCCCAGTACATGCATTGTATTCTATCATACTATGTTTTTTTTTTAATTTTTCCTAAGTATTGGAAATACAATAAAATTTATAATTAAATTATCCTGACAACTACAAAAACAAGCTTATTTTAATATAATAAATGTTACTGATGCAAGAACACAAAATGTGGGAAATTTTGTACATACATATAAATACAATTTTTGGAACATCTAACAGTTTGGGAAAATGAGATTAAATAACTAAAAATGAAGGCAAAAGAAAAGACTTCAGAGCTATTAGTTCCAGCAGAACATAGCACAAATTATCACTGATGGAACAGGACATGAAATTATTTTCCACTTCAACATCAGTGACTGCTGACCTTCAAGAAAATCAAACAGAGAAAAAAGATTCCCAAAGAATTCACCAAGCCAAATGTGTTCCCTCACAATCCTGGAATGTGGGCATATTTTTAAAGATTCAGCAATGAGCCACTTTTGCTAATATTATTCATGTGATATAAGAAAGTTTAACCTTAACATAAGAAAGAGACAAGGAAGAATGTTCTGGGTATTTATTATATTCTGATTTTCTTCCAAATGAAAAAGTTCATGCATCCAGGTTACTTCCTACAAAGGACCTTGCATTTAATCTGAATTTATTCAATTTTGAAAAACATCAACCAACATTTGAGAATGGGAAATAATCAACCATGAGTGGTGAGTAAATGTGGATAATGTGACCTGGACCAAAATTGCAATGTTAGATATTTTAAATTAAAATCTAATTTGAAAAAATCAATAAATATTTTCATTGAAGAACAGAGATAAAATAAAAAGATGAGATGACATTCTGTTGTTGAACATAAAATATACATAATTTTGGTTTTGGCAAGGCAAATATGTTCAGAAGATCATCCAAGAAAGTTTATAAGAGTGATAATGGAAATTTTCTGCATTTGGCAGAAACCATAGTAAAACTTGATAATATTGTGAAAGAATATTTATTCAGCCTGCAAACATTGGCATCCAGTAATATTACACATCACTTAAGAAATTATAAATACAAAACTGAATAGATTTATTGCAGGACAAACAAGTCAAGTAATTTTGAAGAAAATATGCTAACTGTACTCCCATATTTTACAGACAGTTCATGATGTAAGTTTGGCATAAGAATTATAATTACTTTGAATCTGATAATTCAAACTTTTAACTATTTTTATATAAAAACTTCAGAGGAAATTTTAGAAAAGATAAAACAAAAAAATAATTTTTTAAAGATTCTTAAAATTCAGAATCTAGAAAAAAATGATTTGAAGGCTTGAAAGATGTCATATCTCCCAAAGATATACATGGAAAATATAATAAATGTCAATAGAGGTAATTAAAAAGAAATTCAAAGGAATTCTAAATTTTTAATTTTTCCATGCAGTCTTTGATCATGAATACTTAAGGAAAACAAAAATTTATTTGGACATAACCAATTTGCTTTGATCAAGTATTAAAATCAATGTAACTTATCTTGGCTTCATTAAACTTGAGATGAAATTAATAACATCAATCAAAAACAGAAAAACATTATTAGTATTCAATAGGAAAGTTAAATTAATACCTTTAAATCACTAAAAACTCAAAACTATGATGCAAATTTTTATAATTTTTAAATATTAATATATCGAATATATATGAATTCTAAAATGTTAAAAAATATTGTACTTTCCAAAATATCTGCTTTTAAGTCAATTTCCTAATTCTGCATTCTGTACTACATTGTTAACATTTTAGGGTAGGAATCTGCAAACTTTTTCTGAATAGGTGTACATAATAAATATTTTTGGCTTTTAAGCTTTACTCATCAGAGTGCAGTCTGTTTTATATTGTGTATTCTTGTGTGTGTGTGCGTGTATCTGTATATCTGTATCTGTACAAGATCATGCTTGTGTATATGTGTGTGTGTTCATAGTCTTTGAAAAACAGAAAACTCAGGCAGTACCTGTAGATCAGTAGCCAGGACGCTGGCCCCATATATTGAGGGTGGTGGGTTCAAATCCGGCCCTGGCCAAACTGCAACAACAACAACAACAAAATAGCCGGGCATTGTGATGGGCACCTGTAGTACCAGCTACCCGGGAGGCTGAAGCAAGGGAATCACCTAAGCCCAGGAGTTGGAGGTTTCTGTGAGCTGTGTGACGTCTCAGCACTCTATAAGGTGTGCTATAAGGTGAAATTCTTAGCTAGTGACATGTAAACTTAAATTTGAGTAGTGACAATTCAATAATATTAAAAATTTAGTTTCTCAGATGCACTAGCCACAATCCAAGGTCTCAATAGAACACATGTAAATTTAGATTAAAGTAGTCAAAATTAAATCAAATTAAAAATTCTCAAGTTCTTAATACAAGAACTCAATAACCAATTGCTGCTAATATGCATCAGTGTGTAACCATTAAATGCATTAGGAAAAGTCAAAGCAAGAAAGGCTGCATCACTGTCATTAATGCCAGTTTATGCCACATAGAAAATACCAGAACTAAGATGACTCAATTGACTATAAATTTCATTTTTAGTCCATCTTTTATATAAAATGAAAACACATATCAACATGCCAATGCAATGGGTCTTTTGAATGAGAATGATTTCTGCTTTACTAGGATATTTTAGATACTAAAAAAGAAATTACCTTCTTGCTATTTTGGTCAATGCTTATTCTGTTTTAATCAGCCTATATGTTATCTAGGGACATTTTAAAATAAAGATTCTACTTCATTAGATCTGAATTGTGCTATAAATTCTGCATTTGTAATAAGATACTAGGTGATGCTGAAACTGCTGGTGCAAGGACATGCCATGCACGGCAATATCTGAAGCTACAGAAGCTATGCAACACTTCCAGTTGTTATGGACTAAACCTAATAATAATGTGCACTTATGAGAAACCAACCTGTTGGGAACTAAAAACATTAAGGTAGTCTTTAAAAATCTAGTATGACAGGATGGCGCCTGTGGCTCAGTGAGTAGGGCACCGGCCCCATAAGCTGGAGGTGGTGGGTTCAAAACCAGCCCCGGCCAAAAACTGCAGAAAAAAAAAATCTAGTATGACATTAAAGTACTGTAAAATATTTATAGTAGTAATTTACAAAATACTTTAAAGATGTTTCTCAGAATATATTTAATGTTTTCGATATTATTTGCCAAATGTAATATAACTTTTGAAAATTAAAATTATGAGCATCAGCCTGTCTGTACAAATACTGTCTAAAATGTCATCCTTTAATATGGAAAATGTAATCTTTATGCATATAAGTATTGGATCTGTCACTAGGGCTAGAGGATAAAGTTCATGAGCTAATGCAAGTAGCCATAGAGGGAGAAATGAACAGAAAGGAAGCAGAACATTTGCTCAGAGAATGATGGCACTTCACAAAGCATTCAAACATATGAATTATAGACATCTTGAAGGGGAAGAAGAATTTCCCAAAGGAATGGGAGCCTTACTGGAGGATATCATAAGTGAAAACTTCCCAAGTTTCACTGAAGATTCTGAATTTCTCTTTTTTAAAGGGATATGGAACTCCACATCACCTCCACACAAACAGAGCATCTGCAAGACACATTATAATGAACCTGTCCAAAATAAAGACAAAAAAGAAAATTCTGCAAGCTTCCAGGAGTAAGTGCCAATTAACATACACAGGAAGATCTATCAGGGTGACAGCAGACTTCTTGACTGGAACGTCAAGCCAATGGAGAATGGCCATCTACCTTTAACTTTCTTGAACAAAACAATTTTGGGCCCAGAATCCTGTATCCTGATAAAGCAACCTTCCAAATTGATAGAGAAATCAAATGTTTTGCTGATATGAAAACATTAAAGAAATTTAGCACATCAATACAGCTCTCCAGGAAATACTTAGACCTATTCTCCACACCATCACAATGGACCACCAACAAAATAAAAACCAAGAAAATAATGGACAAAACCTAGTTTCCACAGTGGCGCAAAGGATAAAACTAAGCAACAGATTCTCACAAAATAAGATAGATTCCATCATACTTATCAATTTTCTCAACAAATGTTAATGGCTTGAATACTCCACTGAAGAGGCACAGGCTGGCTGAACGGATAAAATATCACAAGCCATTCATAGGATATTTCCAGGAAACACACCAAATCAAGTCTCAGGGTAAAGGGATGGAATACAACATATTAAGCAAATACAAATCAGAAGAAAGTAGAGGTTTCAATCTTATTTTCAGATACAAGTGGATTTAAAGCAACTAAAGTCAAAAAAGACAAAGATGGTCACTTCATACTGGTCAAGAGAACAATGCAACAAGAAGACATTTGGATTCTAAATATTTATGAACCAAACTTAAATGCTCCCAAATTTATTAAACAGACCTCGATTACTCTGAGCAACATGATATCCTTTAACACCATAATGATTGGGGACTTTAATGCCTCTCTTACAGAGCTGGAAAGATACTCTAAACAGAAACTAAATGAAAAACAAGGGAATTAAATGTGACCCTAGAAAAATTGAATTTAATGGACATATACAGAACGCACTATCCCAAAGCTAAGGAATATATGTTCTTCTCATCAGGCCATAGAACATACTCCAAAATAGATCATATCCTAAGATACAAATCAAAACTCCACAAAATTAAAAGAATTGAAATTATACCTTGTTTCTTCTCAAACCACAATCCAATAAAGTGGAAAACAACTCCAACAAAAACTGTCATCCCAACACAAAGGCATGGAAACCAAACAACTTTATGCTAAATGAAAGTTGGGCCAAGGAAGAGTAAAAGGAGGAAATTGTTAAATTCCTCAACCATGACAATGAAGCTACAGGTTGTCAAAACCTATATGATACTCCAAATGCAGTCCTAAGAAGGAAATTTATTGCATTAGATGCCTACATCCAAAAAACAAAAAGAGACCATATCAATAAATTATAAATAAGCTTAAGAAAATAGAAAAGGAAGTACAATCTAATGCCAAGCCCAACAGAAAAAAGAAATAACCAAATTAAGTCAGAAATTACTGAAATTGGAAACAAAAAAATCATTGAAAAATTAATGAAACAAAAGTTGGTATTTTAAAAAAATAAATAAAATTGGCTTGGCACTTATAGCTTAGTGAGTAGGGTGTGGGCCACATACGCCTAAGGGGGTGGGTTCGAGCCCAGCACAGGCCTGCTAAACAACAATGACAACTGCAACCAAAAAATTGCCAGGCATTGTGGTGGGCATCTATAGTCCCAGCTACTTGGGAGGCTGAGGCAAGAGAATCACTTAAGCTCAAGAGCTGGAGGTTGCTATGAGCTGTGACACCACAGCACTCTACCAAGGGTGACATAGTAAGACTCTGTCTCCAAAAAAAAAAAAAAATGAAAGAAAGAAAGAAAGGAAAAGAAAAAATTGTTAAACCATTGGCCAAATTAGCTAGAAACAGAAAAGTAAAATCTAATAACCTCAGTCAGAAATGATAAAGGGAAAATAGCAACACATGTCATAGAGATACAAGAGATTATCGCTTAACACTACAAGAAACTCTATGTCCAACAACTCATGGCTCTTGCTTCACAACAATGCACCAGCTTACATGGCACTGTCTGTAAGGAAATTTTAACCAGTAAACAAATAACTGTATTGGAGCACCTTCCTTACTCACCTGATCTGGCCCCAGTGACTTTAAACTTTACCCAGACATAAAGGCAGCATTGAAATGAGGACATTTTGATGACATTCAGGATATCAAGGGTAATTTGATGAACACTCTGATGGCCATTTCAAAAATGAGTTCCAAAAGTGTTTGAAAGGTGGAATAGGGGTTGGCATCAGTGCATAGCTTTCCAAGGGGAGTACTTCAAAGGTGACTATGGTGATATCCACTAATGAGGGATGTAGCATTTTTTCTCGGATGAGTGCATGAACTTAATTATTACAACTCATAAGTCATCAATTTATATTTAATTAAAGCAGTCCAAGTGCACAAAAATGAAAAAACTGGTACTGAGAAGTGGGGGTGCTTCTGTAACAAATATTTGAAGAGTAGAAGTGGTATTGGAACTGGAAGAGTTCTGAGAAGCATAACAGAAAAAGCTTATGTTGCTACCAACAGATTGTTAAGGGTGATTCTGGTGAGAGCTCAGAAGGCAGAGAGGACATTAGTAGCGAAGGTTTCAATCTTATTAGAAAATACTTGAGTGATTATCAAAAGAATGCTAGTAAAACATGGATAATAAATGCCATTCTAATAAAGCCTCAGAAAAAAATAAAGAATGTGTTATGGAAAACTGGAGGAAAGGTGATCCTTTGCCATTATAAAGTGGCAAAAAAACTGGCTGAATTGCTTTTCTGCCCTAAAGATTTGTGGAGGTAAAATTTATGAGTGTTGAAATTGCCATTTAACTGATATTTATCTGAAGCTATTCCTAAGCAAAATGTTCCATGTGTAGCTTGGCTTCTCTTAAATGTTTGTGGTAAAATGTAAGAAGAGAGAAACAATTTAAGGGAAGAATTTTTAATTGAAAAGAAAAAAACGTGAAAATTTTAAAAATTCTCAGCCTTCCATATCAAAGGAAATAACAACAAGGCAGTGGTTCTCATTATGTTCCAGACTATTTGATGTATTAGCCAAAGTGACTAGATAAAACAATTAGACAGGTCAACATTAAAAACAAAGAGGTAAATTATAGCTACTTGTAGACAACAGAATGATTTGTGTGGAATATGCAATAGCTAAATCAATGCTAAACCAAATATTAAAGTAACAAATTGAGTAAGACAGAAAAATACAAAATTGACATTCAAAATTGATAACTTTCATGTGTTTCCAGATAGAATAAAAAACATAATGGAAGAGAATACCTCATTTATTATAGTACCAACATCAAACAAATGATCAAATGATTAAAATAAATTTATCAAGAAAAGCAGCCTCACAATACTTGAGACACAAAGTAAACACACACCAGTAATTTTTATCCATAATAGTATATATATTTTAGGCATATATGCCAATACCCTTAAGAGGTTTTTTTATTTTTTTTCCCTCCTTGTAAATTCAAGCAGGTTGATAACTAAAGTACAAGTGGAAAAATCTACAAGGGAGAAAAGTGAGCATATCCTGAAAAGGAAAAGAAATGAGGGAGGCTTCGCCCTAGCAAACAATGAAATATACCATAAATTTGAAATTTTATGGTGCCAACCCATGAAATTGTATAGTGCCTACCCATTACCGTAGAAATTCAAGAGTTAGACCCACCAATATAATTCTGAAAAAAGGAAGAAATTTTTGAATAAAAATGTATAACTACATTTAATAATGAATAAAATGTGTATAACTACTTGGAAATCAATTAAATTTGATTTATTTGTAATACTATAGACAAGAATTACTTTAAGTATATAAGATATTCAAATCTAAAAAAAAATTAAATACTTGAACAAGAAGATAGCATGAATTAATTCCTTATAATTTAGAGGTAAAATTTTCTAACAATGACACAAAATTCACCAGAAAATAAAACAAAAAAATTACAGGTAAAATCTCCTACATTTTTAAAATACAGTTTTTACCACATATTTTCAAACTACAAAAATACAACATATGTAAAGTCAAAAGATAAACTAGAAGCTTATAGGAATATTTATTAATGTTGGCAATGCTCTTACTAATTAAGAAGAAAAAGCCTGGCGCAGTGGCTCCCTCCTGTAATCCTAGCACTTGGGAGGCCGAGGCATGTGGAATAGCTGAGCTCACAGGTTCGAGACCAGCCTGAGGAAGAGCGAGACCCCAGTCTCTAAAACTAGCCGGAAGTTGTGGTGGGCACCTGTAATCCCAGCTACTTGGGAGGCTGAGGCAAGAGAGTCACTTAAGCCCGAGAGTTTGAGGTTGCTGTAAGGTATGATGCCCTGGCACTTTACCCACGGTGACACAGTGAAAGACTCTGTCTTATTTATTTATTTTTTTTTTGAGACAGAGCCTCAAGCTGTCACCCTGGATAGGGTGCCGTGGCATCACAGCTCATAGCACCTTCCAATTCCTGGGCTCAAGCGAGTCTCCTGCCTCTGCCTCCCAAGTAGCTGGGACTGCAGGCGCCCGCCACAATGCCCGGCCATTTTTTGTTTGCAGCCGTCATTGTTGTTTGGCGGGCCCAGGCTGGATTCGAACCCGTCAGCTCAGGTGTACGTGGCTGGCGCCTTAGCCCGCTGAGCCACAGGCGCCGAGCCGAAAGACTCTGTCTTAAAGAAAAAAAAAAAAAAAAGAAAGAAAAGACAACTCACAATTTAAAAAAAAAAAAAACAACTTAATACTTTGAGACACCATGACTCATCAATCAGGTTGGCAAATATTTAAAAATTGAGAACACGCTTTGGCAAGGCTGCAGGAGAACACCTCTAAACTGCTGGTGAGAATCAACAACATTATGAACTTACCCATCAACCCAGCAGTCCCACCTTGCGCTGAAGCTATTCCTGTTCCATCGTGAAATAATACCGGCAACCTCCTAGCATCCCCTTGTCCTTGTAGTGCTCCTACTCTACGGAATCCCAAACACGGTGTTGGATTCCTCCCTTCACGGAGTCTCCCTGGTCCACCTTACTTAGACTCTTAACCCCTCCAGTAGACCAGCACTCCGACAAGTGCCCCCTCCCCCTTGAGCTCTTTTTAGATTCCCCCTACCACTCCGCCCAATTGCCTACCTTGCTTGTCCCACCTAAGGGCTTTTGAGTCAGATTGTTTATACTCTGTAAAGTAAAAGGAAGGGAAGTCAAGAAAGGGGAAGATAAACAGTGCAGATCTCAATTTTATAGTCTCCTAGAAAAAGTGGTGGCACAATGAAGCTGAAGGTGTCATTTTAGCAAAATATTAGTCTACCTGGAATTGTGGAGCTTTGGTTTTTTTCTTGACTATCCTAGATTACTGGGAAAAGGAACTTTCATCACTTCAAATGCAATTTGTCATTTAGATATATAATCTCATAATTATAAATTTTTAAAAACTGGTTAAAACAGTTTTATAATGCCTTGATAGCACTCTTTGAACATATTATTTGAAGAACTGATTAAGAAAATAGAATGATCATAGTATTTTACTACTAAGAATTTCTATTTTCCTATTTTGTATGGTTATAGTTAAGTAAAAATATAAAAATTGAGGTAGGTCCTCCTTCTAATTTTAAACCTAGAACAAATTATCAAAAGGGATGATGACATCTCAGAGAATTGGTCATTGAAAGTACATTAATAAATAAGCATAAATTTTCTTTGAATCAGTTTATTATTTACTCTGTACATTAATTAATCAGTTTATAATTTACTCTGTACATTAATTCAGCGGGAAGTACTGCCTCAGTGTAGATGTTTCTCTTCTCTATCAGCAAGTACAATAAAGTGTTGAATTTGTTTAATAACATTATTGTTTTAAATAAATTGTTCCAAATCCATTACATTTACTTTTGAAAAGTAAATTCTACATTCTGAAATTTTATCAAATGTAATTTATGACCCACATTTTACAAAAATATGGACAATAAATTAAAATAATGGTTTGACTTAAACTCCTTTGAATATTAAAAAAATCACACATTACTTTTATACACATAACTCTGAATTTAAGGAACAATGATAAAATCCAGATAGAGAATGGAATAAATTATTTTAAAAATAGGCATAAGAACATATGGATTTTAGTTTCTTCATAATGGTTTATCATAATAGAATGTTAACACATTTTTCAAATAACTATGCTTTGAAAATTGTTATTAAATTGTGGATGTATATTAAAAGGTAGAAAAGCAACTTTAAATTTGGATACTAAAAGTTATAAATCAGTGCTTTGGTTTCCATAGAATAAACAAATTATGTAGAAAGCAGGGTATTGTTTCCTTTCTCCCTCCTCTATTTCAAATAGTGATATTGATTTCTTTTTCCATTTTATTTTGTTTCGGTTTTAAAGTAATGTACTGAAAGCTACAGTATCATGTTTTCATTGTATATAGATGACATTCACAAAAATAAAATATCAAGTTTGAGAGTGTAATAATAAACTCTATGTTTTTTAAACAGTACTTTGTCATCAACAAAGAGTTTTCATAAGAAACTCCCTGGGTAGTTCCACCCATTTTCTGAACTAGAAAATTGAGGCTTCTCTAAATACCACAGCCATCAGAGGCCTCCTTGAGAGCAAATCCCAGGTGTGCTGGTTTGGAATCACTGTACATTACAATCCCTCAGCATAAATTAAGAAGTCGACTGATGTAGTTTCGTGTTATAAATATAAAGTGAACACACTTGAATATTTTCCTTCACACTAAAATGCTAAATTGCATCAGCTTTTATTTGTAAGAACTTTCTAGGATAGAAGACATCTTTTACATTGATAAAAATGATTATCTGCCATTTCTTTGTCTGTAATCAGAAGGGCAATGATTGTGGGAAATAACCTGACTCATTCTTTGGTATTTAAACATGATTCACAAACCATGGGACAAAGTATTTTCCCAGCAGTATAAAGGAATGTGTATGTATCATCTATGTCCTATAACGATATTGTGGAGGGGGCTCTACAAAACTCTCCTGCCTCCATATTCGTGGAAAAAAGCTTTGCTTGAGGTACTAAGGTGGTTTTCCTGGGAGAGATGAGCTCAGCTGGGAGACATGGAGCTAAAATGCCATTGGGGGTTGCCAAGGGATACAGGTTTATAAGAGCATTTGCAGAGCAGATGGAAGAAAGCTAAATAAAGTATATGCAGGTATGAAATGAGAAGTTTTCTATTTAATTTGCCATAAACAATAGAAGTACTCAAATGTTTGTCTATGAGAAAAAATCTCTCCTGTCAGAACAAATTACATTTGCCTTTTAGAAATAAAATCCCTTAATTGTACACCTAATTTGTTTTAAAACTTGAGAGAGCAGTTTTTATAATAGCATTGTAATGCGCTTCAAGAAATCAGTTTATAAGAAGTGATTGAGAAAAACAAATTAATATATTTTATGAATAAGAATATATTCTTTCCTATTTTGTATGATTATAATAGAAATAGGCAGCTATTTGTGACTGCCCTAAGATCTGAAGCTGGAAATTCCTACAAGGAATTATACAACTGAATAACAAACCTTTTTAAAATTCAACTGCTGATGGCCTTATTTGAAAACTCCTTTCCTATGCCCACTACTTTGAGCAGCTTATGGATAAGCTATAAAACAGTCACCATTTTAATTAGCATAATTCCTGAAAGGTTTTCAGTGAATTAACTAGTTTTACATAAAAATACAATTTCTTACACCAAGTTGGTGTATTGAATATATGTGATATATGCCATATAAATTTCTATTACAAAAGCAAATGCCAGGAATGCATTGACTCACTAACCCTCACCAGAAAAATTATAAGCAAATATTCACTTATAAATCCTATGTAAAAACAGAAACTTTCAAATTACTGCTTAGAAAGTAGTGGCTTCTATCAAAAGAAATCTCTCACATGACAGCTAATGAGACAAAATAAAACAAAATAAACAAAATCTACCAAGTATAGAATGTAAATGTCTTAACACAATAATTAAGTAAATGAAGTGAAAGCTATATTAATTAATTTGATGTACCCATTCCAAATTGTATTAAAAAACAACACATTGTACCCTATTAAGCATAAATGTATTCATGATCTATGTGTATATGACTTAATAAAAGGAAAAAATATATAAAAAATTAAAAATATGCTATTCAAAAATATAAAAATAAAAATATGCTATTCATGTTTAAAAAAATCCATAGCTGCTTGTAGAAATACAAATGTTTCATATTTCAACAGTGACAAATTGTTGTAAAGAGAAACAGTGATAAAATAATCCTTCCTTCCCTTCCTGCTCCCCTTTCTTCCTTCCATTAGTATGGCTTTCAGACTGTTTTAAACTGGAAGAATTCACTCCATTTTTATAAAAAACAATCTTTGGGGAAAAAAGCCTTATCTTATTTTCTTCTAAAATATACCCCATTCCAAATTTGTCTGACTTTTAACACATGAGATTATCTAAATTTTTCTCTGTCTTCTACATTTTATATAATTAGATATAGATGCTTTATTAGATTATGGTTAAATTAGCAAGAATACATTATAGGTGATTTTTTTCACATTACATCATATTAAAAGGAAAAAAAATGATCACCTTGCCCTACTGTTAGTAATGATCAACTATAAATGCAGTCATTTGGTTACGATGATGACTGCCAGTTCTAGCTGTACATTGCAAAAATTGTACATTTTTCCCCTTTGCAATCTGTGCTGGATTCTTTTGCCAACATTTAAATATCCTGTTCCCCAGTGACCATTGACATAATGGTTTTAGCCTTCACCAATGACCTTACCTTAATTAGTCATAAATGTTGAATTTCCTATTTTATCATTCCACATATCTTTACAATCTGGTGCATTTTACATAAGAAAAGTATTTTCTTCCTTTCTTTCCTACTTTCTTATTTGTGCCTGTACATATGTATGTATTTATTATCGAGATTCATGAATTTATACAGGATATACTACAACCAATTCTATTATAGATAATATTTTATTTGAATGTTCAATATGTCATAAAAATTTATGCAGGAGGAACAGCTTCAAGCTAGTCTTTCCTTTGTTATCTTTTTTAAAAAAAAAACAAAACTGGATATAATCCCATTAGTCCTTAAGCTTCCTTGCTTTCTAACAGAATAATATATTTTAGGCACAAATTGTATTATACTCGCTCCAGATTTGAAATCAACTCCCTAGGGAGGAAGAGGAATAAATTATCTAATTGGTGCAATTAGGAGAAGGAATAGAGAAAATTTGTCTCAGCTTCTTTAGAGTTCTGTCTCTAAGCAGATCTCAAGAGAGCACACACATTGTAGGGTGCTCTCATCTGTGTGATAACTTGTGGTTGCCCAGCTGCTCCAATGACCGGATGGGAAAATCTATCTAGTTTAAGATTGGAGGACAAGTCTATGTTTGCTTTTGATTTCAGCCATATACTCCAATCTAGCTTTTCTCAAGAATGAAACTGACATTTTGACCTTCATTGTGATTCCTCTATGGCTCTTGATAGGTTGTAAACTTCAACATGGAAGACAGGTATCATTTAATTGAATTCAAAATGATTAAAGAATTGAATTAAAGAAAAATATCATCACATTAAAATATAAACTCAGAGATAAGCAAAAACAAAAAGACAGACTTGCAACATAGAATGAAATTTTGCATAAAGAGAATTGATGTATTTGCAACCTATATGAATTGTAATGCCTAAAGACTAATCACTGTTGATATCTTTACCAAAAATAAATTACCTTGGCTGTTTGTAAGATCTAGCAAAAGTGCAATTCAAAGACAAGTAAAATCCTTGGCATATGGCATGTGCTAACAGAGCAATCTGGTTCATCCCAGCAGTGGGCATCACCATCCACCTGCTAGCTGCCAGAGGTCTGCTCAGTAACCTGGGTGACCTACGACACTCTGCAAAAAATCAGAGTAGCTAACGTCTGAGGAGAATCTGCTTTACACAGTGCACTTGATATTGTCCCATTTTCTAATAGACTCTGTATTAGATAAAGATTATACTTTTCACATATATGTGAAAATTCCTTAGAATTATTCATTAACCCTGGCACAGTGTCACATAGATAGTAAGTAGCACGTATTCACTTCCAAGTTTTGTCTTTAAAGTCATTAAATAATTGGTTATAACTTTTGCCCTTTGGGGGTCACCATATATAATTTTTATCTTTCTCAAACCTTTTAGTTAGATAGTACATAGAAATTTCATGAATAGGTCAGAGAAAACAATTTTCCCATTTACAACCAAATTGATTTTGAAAAAGTACTCATGGATTTTACCCTGCCAGAACAACTGATTGGTTGCCAATGTTTCTGCCATCTCTAGGTTATCTTACTTAAGACTCAGGTAGTTTTCCCAGCTACTCGGGAGGCTGAGGCAAGAGAATCGCCTAAGCCCAGGAGTTGGAGGTTGCTGTGAGCTGTGTGACGCCA